>VDFB02072219.1:0-17389 GCA_007258455.2 Sequoia sempervirens
ATGCATGTATGTATGTGTGCATATATGTATTGTATGTATGTATGTATGGATTTACCCAAATGTATGTAGGCATGTATGTATGTACATGTATACATATATATATATGTATGTATGTATACACATATGGAATTCTTTGTGTATTTATGTTTGTATCTATGCATGCATGCATGTATATATGTATGTATTTATGTATGCATGTGTGAGTGCATGTGTGTGTGTGTTCAAGAATCATAATTATATTGACCATTTTTGTCACAATAGTCTTACAACATTTTAGACCATATTCTTGACTTATTGTCTAATGTATTGAGTGTGATAATATTTATTGGATTCCTTGAGCTAATCTCTATCTTCTTTCTCTACTCTAAATTATTTAGACACTATCTAGTCCTCAAATATCTCTTTACCCTCTACTATCCTTTTAAAATTATTTTTAAACCTCCTTGTATAGTGCATCCATGTTGTGAAAGGTTCTTTTTTTGATGGAATAGGAATCATAATTTCAAATATAACATAATCTTAAACATGGCCTTCTATGGATCCAATAAATACTCTCAAGTGATTATCATTTATTGTAAGGCCATGAATTTTATCACATAATGTGTAGACCTCCTTAAGATAATTTGACATACAACATTTAATCAATCAATCAAATAATATGAAAATGGCACATGGACATGTGTGTGGTGATGTGCTATTGGTCTGGATGAAAATGCAAGTCATTATGAGCAAATAAGGTACTTCCTTTCGTGGGTCAACTATAGGTTTTGTATGTATATGCATGTATGCATGTATGCATATTTGTATGTATGTATGTATGCATGCATGCATGGATGTATGTATGTATGCATGCATGCATGTATGCATGTATGCATATATGGATGTATGTATGCATGGATGTATGTATGTATGCATGCATGCATGTATGTATGCATGTATGTATGCATGTATGTATGCATGTATGTATGCATGTATGTATGCATGTATGTATGTATGCATGCATATATGTATGTATGTATGTATGTATGTATGTATGTATGTATGTATGTATGTATGTATGTAAGCATGCATGCATGCATGTATGTATGTATGTATGTATGTATACAAGTATATATGTATGTATAAATCTATGGATGTCTTTACGTATTTATGTTTGTATGTATGTATATATGTATCTATGCATGCATGCATGTATGTGTGCATGTGTGTGAATATGTGTGTGTGGTGTGTGTGTATGTGTGTGTGTGTGTTCAAGAATTAGAATTACATTAACCATTTTTGTCACAACAGGCTTACAACATTTTAGATCTTATTCTTGACTTATTGTATAATGTATTGAGATTTGAGTGTGAAAATATTGATTGGATTCCTTGAGCTAATCTTTAACTTCTTTCTCTACTCTAAATTTTTTAGACACTACCTAGTCCTCAAATCTCTCTTAACCCTCTACTATCCTTTCCAGATGATTTTTAGACCTCCTTGTACTAGTGCATCCATGGTGTAGAAGGATCTTTTTTTGATAGAATAAGAATTATAATTTCAAATATAACATAATCTTAAAAATGACCTTCCATTGAACCAATAAATACTCTCAAGTGATTATCATTTGTCATAAGGTCATGAATTTTATCACATAATGTGTATACCTCCTTGAGATAATTTGACATACAACATAATCAATCAATCAAATAATATGAACATGGCACATGGACATGTGTGTGGTGATGTGCTAGTGATATGGGTGAAACCGTAAGTCATTATGAGTAAATAAGGTACTATACTAAAGATTATATTCTATTGAACTTATTTCTTAATTAATGATTGCAAAAAAAAATCTATTGCACACCAAAATGACTAGAAACCAAATCTACTAAATTGCCAAAAAAAAAATGAAATGAAAGAAAATATTCTTAGTTGATACTAGATTGTTTTCATGTCTAAAATAAGAATCTAGGATACGATACAATAACTAATTTATAAAAAATATTAGATCATATCATAATAAGTTCATAAGTTTGAGATGTATTTTATGGTTTGTTAGGTAAATACCTCAAATTAGATAAGAAATTAATAAAAGAAAACCAATAAATGAAAAAATTAAATCACATGACAATCTATTAATAATTTAAGAATACATTTACAACTAACTAAAGAAATACTCTAAAATATTATAAATAAAATAGATCTAAGATGTTTATAAAATTTAAAATTAATTATAAGAAAAATTATTCAAATAATATTGACTTATTTGTAAGATCTATATTAAAAAAGTTATTATAACACAATTATGAACTCTTTTACAATATCTATGAAAATAAATGACAATTTTTCTCATATTATTATCTTTCACCTTTATACAAACCTTTTAATATAACCTTTATCAATAAAATAAATAATTGACATAAAATCTTTCATGATCATAATTAAATTTTATGTTTTAATCACGATTTTATTTTTTATTAATTAAATGCTAGGTTGAAACGCCTAGGTTTCCAACCTATATTCTACTCCATTGTGGGCGGCTAGGCTCAAGTTATTGTTGTTTATGATTTCTAAGGTGGAGAAGACTATGATGAACTCTAGGCATTCCATTTTGTGAGCAATCTGGTTGTATTGTAACGTTGATTTTCCATCGATTTACAAGCGTGTTCGACTAACTCCTAATTTTAAGGCTATGTTGCAGTTGTGCCATGTGAACTCCCATTTTTCACCCATAATCAACCAAGTTTGTAGAACTTTGATTTTAGATTGTGTTGTAGATGACTATTAGGAACCTTTATTTTCTATTGGCTTTTGTGGATGATGATTTTCCATCGATTTACTATCGAGTTCGACTAACACTTGATTTATTACAAATTTATTATAAATATTTTTAAAAGTGTAGAAGCACCATTAAATCCTTCTAAAAATAACGAAAAATACATTCTTTTATTAATATTTTATACATATTATCATAAAAATAAAAATTATATCTTCATATCATTTGAATCTAATAAGATTATGAATATCTCACATATGATCAAATTATTAAAAAAAATATCAAATTAAATAGATTATTATTATATAGCCTTCAAGTTAGATTTAATATGATATAAATGTAGTTCTAAATAGCTTATTTTGTCCCCTCAATTCTTTATTTACAATTTCATGTACATCATAAATTCTTAGTAACAATGGATGTCACTTGCTTATCCATTAACACCTTCATTTATAGTTTATGTACATCATAAATCTTAAGGAATCAAAGATGTTATTTGTTTATTCACTTGAATAATACACACCATTGAATCTCTTGACTTGTCCTATTTTGCACATAAGAATTAATGTATATTGTTGGATATGTTAGACTTGAATTAAAGATATTTTGTATAATTGATGAGGACAATGCACTATGAATCTCTTAAAATGAGTTGATAGCTCCTATTCTCCTTTAAATAAGCCCTTTAAATGAGTTAATCTCTACTCACAAAACAATTAGCCACCTCTTAATACAACTCTTTATATTCAATTATTAATAAATTTTTATTTCAAAATTTTAAAATATATTTATACTTAAATTTATGTTCATAAAAAGTAATTATCTAATTTATTTTATTAATATATATGCTTATGAATCTTTTCTAATAAAAATATTAGTAGGTTGACCCATTTAACTAAATGATTGGTAAGTCAAACAAAATTACACTCATTATATTAAAGATGATGTCATCAATAAAACAATTACACATAGTTACTGAAGGGGTTGTACTTCCTCTTGGATTTTGTTTTCAGCATATCAAATGGAACTTTCAATGATAGATGAAGATGAACTAAGATTTAGAGAAAATGTTATCAAAGCCATCCATCGCCTAATTCCACCGAGAATGAGGTTTCCTCTCTCGTCCATGCGGGAACCAACAACACGCATTTGGCTGGTAAAATCATTTTGCTCCCTTTAGTTTTGAAATTATCTATTTACTTCTACTCTCAGATTTATATACTTCCAATATATTGGTGGCAGGAAAAAGCATTCCCCATCGAAGGCATCCACGTTGCAGGACTGTACGAAGCAGAAGGCAATGATAAAACTACACTTAGCAAGTCTTTTTATAACTTCAGGTTGAACGGATTTGAACAGGAAGTCTCCACTGTCGAATTTTTAAAAGGCAATTCAATAGAAAGATTAAATAATGCACTCAAGTACCTCACCTCTTTACCAAGCTTTGAAACGACGCCACCCCAAAGCGGATTTGTGGTGAGCACTTATCTATATTTTGAATTTTGTTTGAACTTTGCTACCTATTTCCTTTTGAGATAAAAAAATTTATCTGACGCTTAGAGTTTTTGTTTAATTTATATTTGGTAGTAAGAAAAATCTTGTTCCTAAACTATAATTATTCTGCATTGTTTATTATAATGTACAGGATGAAGGTGCATTCATCAAAGGACCAAAGTTCAATATTATGATATTGTTAATTAGGTATGAAATACCTGATGAATTCATGGACAATTATTTGATGGGTATAATTAGAGATTTCCGTCGACATTGGGAAGGAATCATCCGCATCATTGTCCGCTCGCAAAGATATACAATTATGGAGTTATCACAACCCTGTCTTGACAGGCCACGGTTTTGTTTATAAATTACATTCTCTGTAGGTAGTGGCACTGATCAACAAGTGTGGGTTAATATTTTGACACTGATGATGCGTATTAAAAGTTCAAATATATTAGTCTAATGAAAACATTTGAAGGAATTAAATTGGTGTAAGGTAAAACTAACATATTAAATTGGTGAGTACATATCATCGAATTCTTTAAAATATATCAATTTTAAAGATATTTGTATCAACTTTTTAGTTGAATAAATATTATTGAAATATATGTTGTTATAAAGATAAATGTATAGAAATGGATCACTTTGAACTTTGGCAAGTAATTTAAGATATCTATATAAAAAATGTTTAGGATGTTATAAAAATAAAATTATTAGTGTTTGTAAAATTATAATTTGTAAATCATGATTTTTTATAAATATGAAATATTAGGAGGATGAAATAGGGGAGTACATAAAGAGATTCACATTTTCTTAGAAAAATGTAACATAATATGAGGTGTGCTCCTAGATTGTTGATGTTTTCATAGTAGTTTATTTATTTTTTGGTGGAAAGTTAGCTAACATCATGCAGTGTATATTAATTTTTAATGAATATTTTAGTGTTTACTAATTGTCAAACATACAAGTTTTGGAGAATAGAAAATTAAGCATGCTCCCCTCTAATTTTATTTTTCAATGTGAATAGAATAGAACATAAAATGTGAAAGTAATTTTATAAAAAAATTGGATGAATAGATAAAAAACTATGTAGGAAAAAAAATTATGTGTTTTTGATTAAAAAAAAAAGACACTACTAAAACAAATTAGTGATCAAGGCTATACAAATTGTAACTAGAAAGCTTATGTTTATTTTATGTCATACTAGTATTTTTTAATTTTACCTTAAAATATGTGAACTTGATGGATAGTACACTTGACATCTTTTTATGAGCAATAGAAATCAATAAACTAATGGGTTTCACAAATAGAATTCCCTAGTTGATTGCTAAATTCAAAGAAACCTACTTAATAGGGTATGTGTGGCACGCAATATTATGAGGGTATGTGGCTGACGACTTTTTTTCACCCAAAATTAATGAACGAAAAGGGTTTTTAGAGGAGATTCTCAGCTTTCCAAAAATATAAATTATGATTTAATGTGAATTTAATAAATAATTATTATTCATTTTCTATTAGAATTACACTAAAGTCCTTGATGATATAGATTGAAAAACATCTATAACTTTCAAGGTATCATATTTTGAATCCAAAAGATGGGATTAAAAAAAAATTAAATTTCATGAAGTTTTGACCAAGTTAAGGTGGTTAGAAAGATGAGTTTTTATATTTTCTAAAAGTTGTAATAAAAATTCACAATTAATTATTTACTTGAAAAATTACAAAAAATATGCATGACATCCTAACATGAGTCGCTACTTATGTATAAAATCTTACAAAAAATATTATCATTTTATTATGGTTAGGGTCGCATACCACCTTTTTTTCCCAATTTAAGTACTTCATTGAAATTTCAAACTTTCACCAAATAGATTTTATTTATTTTTAAATAAACCTAGTATTTTTAAATTACATTCAATTTTACAATTCTATTTTTACATATTTTGAAATAATATAGATAACTTATTCAAATATTTACGCAAGTTGCCTAACATTGATTTTTAAATTTTTGCCACTTAAGGGCCTGTTTTTCACGATGATTCCGTACCCAATACTAAACTATTCGTGAATGATTTGTTTCTTTTAGGTGTGGGTGATTGAATGACTTGTTATCAAGACTAGTGTCTATCTATTATGTAATATATTATCACAAGAAGAGAAATTTAAATCATAAATATTATTGATGTTCATATTTAAATATATCAAATGAGTGAAATAAGAGTAAGGCATGCTTAAAAATATATTGTAAAGCTGCATTAATCCATTTATAACATTGAAAGTAACCATTACATCACATTCATAATGCTTTAGAATGTTGTCACATTCATCAAACTCGATGTTACACTTGTAATGGTGAATGTGATAAAGAAGAACCTTAGATGCAACCAAAAGATACTTCTGAATTGTACAAACTATCATGGAGACACCCTTTAGAGATATTTCTTACAAATATAAACCGTCATATATTTCACAAAGATATTACTTCCAAAAGAAGATAGATTTGGTATGATTTGAAGCCCTGTATTGCTCTAACAACTATGATGGTTGGAAACAACAAATGAATAATCCCCCTTTTGCTAAACTAAAGTATTATTTAGAGTATCTAGTTCTTTGTAAAAGGAGATCTCTCAAGCCTTTGGAAAATTAAAAATGGGTAGTAGAGATCCACATGGATGAATCTAGGAAAGAATAGCTTAACTAACCCTCATAATAGTAGTAGGGTTACCCAAACCTTATCATTAGGTTTTCATTTCAAATTATGTTCAATAATAGAATTGAGATTGTATGGGTGGAAAAAACCCCTCAAACATTACAAATGTCAAATCAATAATTAATGGAGTGACATAGAATTTAATAAGGTAGATGGATGAGTATGTTGTGTCATGGCACAAAATTTGAATGCTTTGGAGCTTGGTAAGGGTTTCAATTCATAAGGACCTAAAGGAGATGGGATAGAAGAGAAGAGAATTGTGGATTGAAAGGAAAGGGGAACCAAGAAAAGTAATGGAATGAGAAATTCAAGCATGCCTCTATGGATTAAAATGGGGAAGGTAAATGGTGTTTAGACCTAGATAAGAAATAAGGAATGGAACTAGAGAAATATTGAGGGTAATGGTTAGGAAAGATCATGGAATTAGGAGTAATAACCAAGATTCACCAAGGTTATAAGTTAACATGGAATCTCGACTAGGTCATAGATTTTAGGAGATGAAACAAGCGTAGCACCAAAAACCATAGGTTCTAGGGTTTATGGTCCACCTAGAGGTACAAACTCTAGGGAACACGAGTGGGAAGAAATGTTCCTAATGCAATGAATGTTAGGATATGGAAGCAATTATCCTCTTAGAAGTTAGAAATTTCAAGGTTGTAGTTCCTTCAAATATTTCACACTTGATAAGTATAGAAAGGGTGGGGAAACATATGGGGTTGGAACTAAGGAGGGGATCTAATTGTTAAGTTCCAATTCCTTTTGAAAACGTAAGGTTAAGGAAGAGCAAGGGTTCTAAGAGGAAAAGAAAACCTGGGACCTAATTTCTAAGTCTCAATTCCTTTTGAAAACCCATAGCTCAATAGAAAAATGAAACATAAGGAGACACAAAAACACTAAGGATAATAAATGAACACACAATATCCCCAAATTTTGAAATTTAGAAAAAAAAAAAGAGGTAAAAAAGGAAAAATTAACAAAGACAGCTAAATTTTATAGATTTTTGAAGGGATTTCAATATGGCTCTAGTTTTGGGTGTGTCACTTGTTGGTACAATAAAAATATAGAAGAACAAGCACAACATAAAAAAGAATAAGCTTGTTGGGATAGTTAAACCTTGTCATGACGTAATAGGGTCATGACTCGACAGTGATATAAATGATAAAATATAATGTGTGCAGCATACGATTAAAAGACCTTATTTTTATGTAGTGCTTGAGATGTTGACCATGCACAAGTAGCTCCATGAGATTCCCATCTAAAATCCTAAGATGGTACACATTAAAATCACACATCTTAGCGATTTCATATGGCCCAATTCATAAAGGTTCAAAATTACCATGCTTTCCCTTATCTTTTTATTTAGAATTATATAAGAGAACCAAATCAACAACCTAGAATTCTCTTTATAGTGTCCTCTTGTCAAAAAAATATTTCATTAAATTTTCTTTTATGATAAGATTCTTTCATGTGCAACCCTCTAGCTCTCATCTAATTTTGTCAATTCTAGTATCCTTTGAGATATTGCATCATACTCTTATTCTTTAATATCCTACAATAGCCTATACACAAGCAACTCCAAACTAGTTGAATCCTAGATTGCAACCCATACACCAACTCAAACAAGATCATACTAGTAGGTTGTTTGAAGGTGATTTTATTAGCCCATAAGTTACATATTTTAACTTATCATTCCACCTTTTATTTATATCCAAATTTCTTATAATTTTTATGGGGATTTTATTACTAGATTTATCATGTCTATTGTTGTGGAAATGGTTAGGGGATGAGTGTCTCCAAATTTCTTATAATCTCCACCTCTCAAGTTGATAGCTTACTCCTCTTAGAATATAATCTCCTCACAAACTATAAGAATTCTCTTCTTATCTCTCTCTCAATTCTAAGCAAAGTATGGCTAGTTAATAATACAAAAATAGGAATTGCAAAAGATGTTTAATATCTTGAAAGGAATGTGTCCCTCACAATGAAATAGTTCAACTATTTATAGAGCAACCAAGCATCCACATAGCCTATAGTTTAGGCATGTATAAAGACAACAAGCTTCATGCAAAGCAACTCAACATTAAGGTGGCGATTAGCTAAGCTCAGACTCAACAAAACCTCTTATAGATTGACTAATTTCTTTGATAGCAATTCAAAGACTTAATCAAATTGCACATGGAAGAATTCAAATTGATTCAATGTAAGACATCTACAGCGAAACCAACACAAAGGTTGTACCATCTACTATTCTATTTCCCTCCTTTTTGGTGCCATCAAACTCGGTCAATATCCATAACATGACAGCAGATTAACATCGATCCAAAAGGTGTATGAATTGACATAGTAGCTTAATACGTGAGATGTAGTCAAGCATGGACTCATTTAATACGTCGACCAAGTTAAGGATTCTTCAGCCAGCAGATATCAAATGCAAAGCCATACCAAATATCGCAAGCTATTCACAAGGATAATCAGTTTTCACTACCAGTCGATAGCTATTAAATTGGCTTTCAAAGTCATGGTCAACATCGACCTTCAAACCATAGTCTATATCAATTATAAGTTGGCCTTATAGATCAACTTAATAAATAAGAGATAGTTGATTTCAATCGACATATATAATATGTATTATATATATTTATATATAATATATAAATTATATATATATATACTTCCAATATATTGGTGGCAGGAAGAAGCATCCCCCATCGAAGGCATCCACGTTGCAGGATTGTACGAAGTAGCAGGCAATGATAAAATTGCACTTATTCTTTTTATAACTTCATATTAAAGGGATTTGAAGATGAAGTTTCCACTATTGAATTTTTGAAAGGCAATTCAATAGAAAGATTAAATCATGCACTCAAGTACCTCACCTCTTCACCAAGCTTTGAAACGACACCACCCACAAGCGAATTCTCGGTGAGAACTTATCTATATTTTGAATTTTGTTTTTGTTTAAACTTTGTTGTTTCCTTTTGAAATAAAAATAATTATCTGACACTTGCATTTTTGTTTAATTTATATTTGGTAGTAAGAAAAATCTTGTTCCTAAACTATAATTATTCTGCATTGTTTATTATAATATACAGGGTCAACCTGCATTCTTCATAGGACCAAAATTCAATATTATGATAATGTTAATTAGGTACCAAATACCTGATGAATTCATGGACAATAATTTGATGGACATAATTAGAAATTTCCACCGCCAGTGGAGAGGAATCATCCGCATAATTGTCTGCTCGCAAAGGTATACAATTATAAAGTTATCAAAACCCGTATTGAGCAGTATCCATGTCATGCCATGGTTTCATTTCTAAATTGCATTCTCCGTAGGTAGTGGCACTAATCAACAAATGTGGGTTAATATTTTACATTGATTATACGTATTACAAGTTCAAATATATTAGTCTAATGAAAACATTTGAAGGAATTATTAAGAGAGAGGATTTATGTTCGGTAAAACTAACATATTAAATTGGTGAGTACATATCATCGAATTCTTTAAACTATATAAATTTTAAAGATATTTGTATCAACTTTTTAGTTGAATAAATATTATTGAAATATGTGTTGTTGTAAAGATAAATGTATAGAAATGGATCATTTTTCTCTTAAAATTATGAAAATTGAACTTTGGCAAGTAATTTCAGATATCTATATTAAAAAGTTTAAGATGTTATAAAAATAAAATTATTAGTGTTTGAAATTATAATTTGTAAATCATGATTTTTTATAAATATGAAATATTATGAGGATGAAATAGGAGAGTACATAAACAGATTCACATTTTTTTAGAAAAATATAACATAATATGAGGTGTGCTCCTAGATTATTGATGTTTTCATAGCAGTTTATATTTTTTTTTAGTGGAAAGTTAGCTAACATCATGTAGTATATATTAATTTTTAATGGATATTTTAGGTTTTACTAATTGTCAAACATGCAAGTTTTGGAGAATAGAAACTTAAGCATGCTTCCTTCTAATTTTATTTTTCAATGTGAATAGAATAGAACATAAAATGTGAAAGTGACTTTATAAAAAAATTGGATGAATAGATCAAAAACTATGTAGGAAAACAAATATGTGGAACCAAAATTAAATATCTAATCTATTGGGCCTTAAAACTATTGCTCAACAACTCTAGAACTCAATTTTACCTCAAATGATGGGAGATGTCATCAAGTTAAACAAGGGTTCATTAACAAAATATTGAGCATTAAAGGTCAATTAACAAGAGTGCATAATCTCTTCTACACTTCAGGCTCAACATACCTAAGAGGGTATCCCTAGAGGTAGCCTAACTAGATGATATGGGTAGAAAAATAATGAGATGTATTAAAATGAAAGTTGTATTTAATGTAAGTTTATCCCCAAAGGTCATCATAGGGTTAAAGTCAACCAACTACACAATTACATCTTATGTAGCTAATATGGGCATCATTGTAAGGAGTGAAATATGCAAGAAAGTTAAAACATGAGAAATAGAAATTAATAAACTAGAATGGATTTCACAGATAGAATTCCCTAGTTGATTGCTAAATGAAGAAACCCACTTCTAATACTAAACTATTGGTGAATGATTAATTTCTTTTAGGTATGGGCGATTGAATGACTTGTTATCAAGACTGGTGTCTATCTATTATGTAATATATTATCACAAGAAGAGAAAATTAAATCATAAATATTATTGATCTTCACATTTAAATATATAAAATGATTGAAATAGAATAGGGCATGCTTAAAAATATATGGTAAAGCTACATTAATCCACTTATAAAATTGAAAGTGGCCATTACATGACATTCATAATGCTTTAGAATGTTGTCACATTCATCAAACTTAATGTTACACTTGTAATAGTGAATGTGATAAAGAAGAACCTTAGATGCAACCAAAAGATACTTTTGAATTGTACAAACTATAATGGAGACACCCTTTAGAGAGATTTCTTACAAATATAAACCATCATATATTTCACAAATATATTACTTCCAAAAGAAGATAGAATTTGTATGATTTGAAGCCCTATATTGCTCTAACAACTATGAAGGTTGAAAACAACAAATAACTAATCCCCCCATTGATAAACTAAAGTATTATTTATAGTATCTAGGTCGTTGTAAAAGGACATCTCTCAAGTCTTTGGATAAATTAAAAATGGGTAGTAGAGATACATATGGATGAATCTAGGAAAGAATAGCTTAACTAACCTTCATAATAATAGTAGGGTTACCCATACCTTATCATTAGGTTTTAATTTCAAATTGTGTTCAATAATATAATTGAGATTTTATGGGTGGAAAAAACCCCTCAAGCATTACAAATGTCAAATCAATAATTAATGGAGCAGCGCAGAATTTAATAGGGTAGACAGTTGAGTGTTTTGTGTCATGACACAAAATTTGAATGTTTTGGAGCTTGGAAAGAGTTTCAATCTAAAAGGACCTAAGGGAGATGGGATAGAAAATATAATTAGGGATTGAAAGGAATGGGGAACTAAGAAAAGTAATGGCATGAGAAATTTAGGCGGGCCTCTATGGATTAAAATGGGGAAGGTAAATGGTGTTTAGACCAAGATAAGAAATAAGGAATGGGACGAGAAATATTGACGGTAATTCTTAGGAAAGATCATGGGATTAGGAGTAATAACCAAGATTCACTGAGGTTAAAATTTAACATAGAATCTAGACTAGGTCATAGATTTTAGGAGACAAAAAAAGTGTAGCACCAAAAACCATAGGTTATATGGTTTATGGTCCACCTAGAGGTACAAACTCTAGGGAACACAATGAATGGGAAGCAAGGTTCATGAGGTAGTGAAAATTAGGAAATGGAAGAAATTAGGGAATTAGAAGCTAGTTTCAAGGTTCTAGTTCCTTCAAAGATTTCACACTTGATAAGTATGGAAAAGGTGGGGAAACATATGGGGTCAGAACTAAGGAGGGGACCTATTTGCTAAGTGTCAATTCCTTTCCAGAATGTAAGGTTAGTGCAGAGCAAGGGTTTTAAGAGGAAAATAAAACTTGGGACCTAATTTCTAAGTCCTAATTCATTTTGAAAACCCATAGCTCAATAGAAAAATGAAAGATAAGGAGACACAAAAACACTAAGGATATAAATAAACACAATATCCCCAAAATTTGAAATTAGAAAAAAAATGAGGCAAAAAAGGAAAAATTAACAAAGATAGTTAAATTTTATAGATTTGTGAAGGGGTTTCAATAATGGCTCTAGTTTGAGGTGTTTCAATTGTTGGTACAATAAAAATATAGAAGAAAAAACATAACATAAAAAAAAAAAGAATTGGGATAGTTAAATCTCATCATGACATTAATAGGGTCATGACTCAACATTGATATAAATGAGAAAATATAATATGTACAACATATGATCAAAAGGCCTTATTTTTAAGTAGTGCTTGAGATGTTAACTATGCATAAGTAGCTCCATGAGATTCCCATCTAAAATCCTAAGATGGTACACATTAAAATCACATATCTTAGTGATTTCATATGGCCCAATTCATAAAGTTTCAAAATTCCCATGCTTTCCCAAATATTTTCATTTAGAATTATATAAGAGAACCAAATCAACAACCAATAAGTATCTTTATAGTGTCCTCTTGTAAAAAAATTGTTTCATTAAATTCTCTTTTATGATAATATTCTTTCATGTGCAACCCTCTAGCTCTTATCTAATTTTACTAATTCTAGTATCCTTTGAGATATTGCATCTTACTCTTCTTCGTTAATATCCTACAATAACCTATACACAAGCAACTCCAAACTAGTTGAATCCTAGATTCTAACCCATACACCAACTCAAACAAGCTCATACCATTAGGTTGTTTGAAGGTAATTTTACTATCCCATACTACATATTTTAACTTATCATTTCACCTCTTATTTATATCCAAATTTCTTATAATTTTTATGGGGATTTTATTACTAGATTTATCATGTCTATTGTTGTGGAAATGGTTAGGGGATGAGTGTCTCCAAATTTCTTATAATCTCCACCTCTCAAGTTGATAGCTTACTCCTCTTAGAATATAATCTCCTCACAAACTATAAGAATTCTCTTCTTATCTCTCTCTCAATTCTAAGCAAAGTATGGCTAGTTAATAATACAAAATAGGAATTGCAAAAGATGTTTAATATCTTGAAAGGAATGTGTCCCTCACAATGAAATAGTTCAACTATTTATAGAGCAACCAAGCATCCACATAGCCTATAGTTTAGGCATGTATAAAGACAACAAGCTTCATGCAAAGCAACCTCCAACATTAAGGTGTATGTATTAGCTGCTTTTAGAATTAGCAAAACCTCTTATAGATTGACTAATTTCTTTGATAGCAATTCAAAAGACTTAATCAAATTGCACATGGAAAGGAATTAAATTGATCTATCAGAAGACATCTACAGCTAAACCAACACAAAGGTGGTACTATCTACTATTCTATTTCCTCCTCTTTTGGTGCCATCAAACTCGGTCAATATCCATAACATGACAAAGAGATTAACATCGCATCCAAAAGGTGTATGAATTGACATAGCAGCCTTAATAATGCGGAGATGTAGTCAAGCATGGATCTACTTAATACCGCCCCACCAAGTTATGACTTAGCCAACAAATATCAAAATGCAAAGCCATACAAATATCGCAAGCTATTCACAAGGATAATTAGTTTTCACTAGCAGCTTGATAGATATTAAATTGGCTTTCAAAGACATGGTCAACATCGACCTTCAAACCATAGCGTCTATATCAATTATAAGTCAGCCTTATGTAGATCAAATCTCAATAAAATAAGAGATAGTTGATTTCAATCGACATATATATTATGTATTATATATATATATATACACACTTCCAATATATTGGTGGGGCGTGGAAGAAGCATCCCCATCGGCTGCATCCACGCTGGTGTGATCAGTAATGGCAGCGTACGATAAAACCGCACTTACTTAGTCTTTTATAACTTCAGATTAAAGGGATTTGAAGATGAAGTTTCCACTCTCAATTCTTTTCAAAAGGCAATTCAATAGAAAGATTACATCATGTACCTAAGTACCTCACCTCTTTCACCAAGCTTTGAAACGACACCACCCACAAGCGAATTCTTGGTGAGCACTTATCTATATTTTGAATTTTGTTTAAACTTTGTTGTTTCCTTTTGAAATAAAAATAATTATCTGACACTTGCGTTTTTGTTTAATTTATATTTGGTAGTAAGAAAAATCTTGTTCCTAAACTATAATTATTCTGAATTGTTTATTATAATGTACAGGGTCAACCTGCATTCTTCATAGGACCAAAATTCAATATTATGATATTGTTAATTAGGTACCAAACACCTAATGAATTCATGGACAATAATTTGATGGACATAATTAGAAATTTCCACCTGAGAGGAATCATCTGCATAATTGTCCGCCAAGAAAGGTATACAATTATAAAAGACAAAAACCCTCGACAGCAAGATCCATGTCATTCCATGTTTCATTTCTAAATTGCATTCTCCTGTGAGGTAGTGGCACTAATCAACAAATGCGGTTAATATTTTACATTGATGATAATGCATACAAGTTCAAATATATTAGTCTAATGAAAACATTTGAAGGAATTATTAAGAGAAAGGATTAATGTTCGTAAAACTAACATATTAAATTGGTGAGTACATATCATCGAATTCTTTAAATTATATAAATTTTAAAGATATTTGTATCAACTTTTTAGTTGAATAAATATTATTGAAATATATGTTGTTGTAAAGATAAATGTATAGAAATGGATCATTTTTCTCTTAAAATTATGAAAATTGAACTTTGGCAAGTAATTTCAGATATCTATATTAAAAAGTTTAAGATGTTATAAAAATAAAATTATTAGTGTTTGAAATTATAATTTGTAAATCATGATTTTTTATAAATATGAAATATTATGAGGATGAAATAGGAGAGTACATAAACAGATTCACATTTTTTTAGAAAAATATAACATAATATGAGGTGTGCTCCTAGATTGTTGATGTTTTCATAGCAGTTTATATTTTTTTTTAGTGGAAAGTTAGCTAACATCATGTAGTGTATATTAATTTTTAATGGATATTTTAGGTTTTACTAATTGTCAAACATGCAAGTTTTGGAGAATAGAAACTTAAGCATGCTTCCTTCTAATTTTATTTTTCAATGTGAATAGAATAGAACATAAAATGTGAAAGTGACTTTATAAAAAAATTGGATGAATAGATCAAAAACTATGTAGGAAAAAATATGTGGAACCAAAATTAAATATCTAATCTATTGGGCCTTAAAACTATTGCTCAACAACTCTAGAACTCAATTTTACCTCAAATGATGGGAGATGTCATCAAGTTAAACAAGGGTTCATTAACAAAATATTGAGCATTAAAGGTCAATTAACAAGAGTGCATAATCTCTTCTACACTTCAGGCTCAACATACCTAAGAGGGTATCCCTAGAGGTAGCCTAACTAGATGATATGGGTAGAAAAATAATGAGATGTATTAAAATGAAAGTTGTATTTCATGTAAGTTTATCCCCAAAGGTCATCATAGGGTTAAAGTCAACCAACTACACAATTACATCTTATGTAGCTAATATGGGCATCATTGTAAGGAGTGAAATATGCAAGAAAGTTAAAACATGAGAAATAGAAATTAATAAACTAGAATGGATTTCACAGATAGAATTCCCTAGTTGATTGCTAAATGAAGAAACCCACTTCTAATACTAAACTATTGGTGAATGATTGATTTCTTTTAGGTATGGGCGATTGAATGACTTGTTATCAAGACTAGTGTCTATCTATTATGTAATATATTATCACAAGAAGAGAAAATTAAATCATAAATATTATTGATCTTCACATTTAAATATATAAAATGATTGAAATAGAATAGGGCATGCTTAAAAATATATGGTAAAGCTACATTAATCCACTTATAAAATTGAAAGTGGCCATTACATGACATTCATAATGCTTTAGAATGTTGTCACATTCATCAAACTTAATGTTACACTTGTAATAGTGAATGTGATAAAGAAGAACCTTAGATGCAACCAAAAGATACTTTTGAATTGTACAAACTATAATGGAGACACCCTTTAGAGAGATTTCTTACAAATATAAACCGTCATATATTTCACAAAGATATTACTTCCAAAAGAAGATAGATTTGGTATGATTTGAAGCCCTATATTGCTCTAACAACTATGAAGGTTGAAAACAACAAATAACTAATCCCCCTATTGCTAAACTAAAGTATTATTTATAGTATCTAAGTTGTTGTAAAAGGACATCTCTCAAGTCTTTGTAAAATTAGAAATGGGTAGTAGAGATACACATGGATGAATCTAGGAAATAATAGCTTAACTAACCCTCATAATAGTAG
>VDFB02072220.1:0-11828 GCA_007258455.2 Sequoia sempervirens
AAAATCATGCTTCATCAATCATACATAGGAGAGATAAATATTGACATATTTATAAAATGCTTTTCGAAAGAAGAAGTTTCTGGATGATACGAGAAATTTCTATTCGAATTAGATTTTTCTTAATTCGAAATAGAAGTTTCTTGATTTCTATTCGAATTATATTTTTCTTAATTTGAAATAGAAGTTTCTTGATTTTTAAATTTAGTCTTCAGAAAACTAACATTCTCCCACTTGAAGCTAAATTTAGCCTTCACAACTATCATTCTCCCACTTGAAGCTAAATACAAGGCTCCTGGATAGGAAACTGCAATTGTAGATGATCCTTTTTGCTATTGATCCTTGCCCAAGCCTACGCATCAAGTCATCTGCAGGCCTGCTAAGCTCCTACATAGCTCTTGCTTGGCTTTTGGTAGTATTTTTGTAAACATATCTGCAGGGTTCTCAGCTGTATGGATCTTTTCCAAGTGTAGCTTTCCTTCCTCCAACACCTGCCTAATCCAATGATACCTTAAGTCAATGTGTTTGGTTCATGAGTGAAAAGCTGGATTTTTCGCCAAGTGAATGGAACTCTGACTATCACAATATAGCACATACTTGTCTTGTTTTATGCCCAACTCTCCAAGAAATCGTTGTATCCACAACATCTCTTTACACGCTTCAGTTGCAGCTATGTATTCTCCCTCTGTTGTGGAGAGAGCTACTATTTTTTTGTAGCTTAGATACCCAAGACACTGTTGCTCCTGCAAATGTATATAGATAACCAGTGGTGGAATTTCTAGTGTCCACATCTCCAGCCATATCTGCATCTGTAAAACCTTCAAACACCATATTAGTATGATCAAAACATAAACAGTAATGATGAGTACCCTTAAGGTATCTTAACATCCATTTCACTGCTTGCCAATGTTGTTTTCCTAGATTGGCAAGAAACCTGCTAACTACTCCCACTGAATGTGCAATGTCTGGGCGTGTGCATACCATGGAATACATTAAACTACCGACTGCTGAAGCATAAGGAATATTTTTCATTTCTTCCTTCTCTTTATCATTACAAAGGCATGAAGCAGAATTTAATTTGAAATGGGAAGCAAGAGGTGTACCAACTGGTTTGGCATACTGCATATTAAGTTGATCAAGCACCTTCTCAATATACTTTTCTTGTGACAGCCACAACTTTTTCTTCTTTCTATCACGAATGATCTTCATGCCCAATATTTGTTGTGCTGGACCCAAATCCTTCATTGCAATCTGGCTGCTCAAATCCTTCTTCAACTTGTTAATCATATTCTTATCCTGTCCAACAACTAACATATCATCCACATATAACAATAATATAATGTACTTGTCCTGATCATATCTATGATGTAGACACAATGATCAGTCTCTAGCCTATTAAAACCATGCTCCAACATAAAAGAATCAAATTTCTTATACCATTGGCGAGGTGCTTGTTTTAACCCATAGAGGCTCTTCTTCAACCTGCAAACCAAGTTCTCTTTACCTCTTATTTTAAAGCCTTCTGGCTGCTCCATATAAATTTCCTCTTCCAATTCTCCATGAAGGAAGGCAGTCTTTACATCTAACTGTTCACATTCTAAATCTAGAGCGGCAACAAGATCAAGAATAACTCTAATGGATGACATTTTAACAACAGGTGAAAAAATTTCATTGAAGTCAATACTTTCTTTCTAAGCAAATCCCTTCACGACCAACCTTGCTTTGTATCTCTTCTTCTCATCACCCTCATGTTTGATCTTGTACACCCATTTGTTTTGTAGAGCTTTTCTTCCTTTTGGAAGCTTTAGCAACTCCCAAGTTTTATTTTCTTGCAAAGAATCCATTTCATCCTCCATTGCTTTCTGCCATTCTTTACTATGCTCATCTTGACAAGCTTCCTGAAAACAACTAGGTTCACCTTCATCAGTTAATAAAATATAATCTGAGAGAGGATATCTCTGTGAAACCTTTTGAGGCCTAGTAGATCTACGAACTGGAATCTCTTGTAATGGCTCTTGCACAGTTTCTACTTCTTGTTGTCCCTCATTCCCATTATGTTGTAATTGCTAGTCATTATTTCCAGCAGTGGCTTCTTGTAAAGGTGGCAGATTTTCTTGTTGTTCCTCTTGTCCTATAATTTCAACAAATTTCTGCATCTCCACACTTTTGTCAGTATTTTTAAACATTTGTCCTTCATTAAAAATAACATCCCTACTTCTGATAATTCTTCTCTTTAGAGGATCCCACAACCGATAACCTAGCTCATTGTCAGCATATCCTAAGAAAATACATTTCAATGATTTTTCATCCAACTTGGACCTTTGTTCTTTAGGAATGTGCACATAAGCTTCACAACCGAAAACTTTCAAATGAGAATAATATAACTCCTTACCGGTCCACACCTTTTCGGGAATGCCTCCATCTAATGAAGTTGTGGGAGAGCGGTTTATTAAGTAACAAGCAGTTCGGATAGCCTCTTCCCAAAAATGTTTAGGCAAACCAGAATTTGAAAGCATACTTCTCACCTTCTCCAATATTGTTCGATTCATCCTTTCAGCTGTTCCATTTTGTTGTGGAGTGAGAGGAACTATTTTTACATGCTTTATCCCATGTTTACTGCAATATTCTTCAAAGGCTTTGGAGCAATACTCCCCACCATTATCTATTCTAATACATCTCAATAGTTTGTTAGCTTCCCTTTCAACAGCCATATGAAATTTCTAAAAAACATCTAAAACTTGATCCTTACTCTTAATAGGGAAAGCCCACACCTTTTTTGATGCATCATCAATAAAAGTTACAAAATAAGCAGCCCCACCTAGTGATTTTATATTAAATGGGCCACAAACATCAGAATGCACCAACTCTAATATTTTTGTATCCCTTTTCGAATTATTCCTTAAAAAGGACACTCTTTTCTGTCTACCCATAATACAATGTTCACAAAATTTAAATTAAGTACCTTTTATTCCAGGAAAAAGGTTTTGCTTAGCAAGTATTTTTAGGCCTCTTTCTGTCATGTGTCCAAGTATTTTGTGCCATAAATCTGCTGCAGGCTCCTCTGCAACAATAGCAATATCTGACTTTTGCAACTTTGACTTTAATGTATAAAGAGTGCCTGTTTTCTGCCCATTTGCAACAACTAGCAAACCCTTTACGATTTTCCAGCATCCCTTGCCAATACTATATGGTAGCCTTCATCATCTAGCTTTCCAGCTGAAACTAGATTCATTCCAAGCTTTGGTACATGCCTGACCTGTTTAAGCAATAAACTACAACCATCTTTTGTTTTTATTAAAACATCCCCCACACCCTCAATATTACATAAATTATTATTACCCAAGTGAACCTTACCCAAATGACCAGATTTATAAGAAATAAAATTTTCTCTACTTGGGGTAGCATGGTAGGAGGCTCCAGAATCTAAAATCTAATCAATATCATGATTAGAAGTGCAAAGGCATGCATCCTCATATGAAACAGTAATTAATACCTCACCATCTAATGCAACAGCCGTAGTATCTTCATTTGCACTTGCTGGTTTTTGTTCCTTTTGCTCTCACTTCCAAAATCGACATTCTCTTTTCATGTGTCCCAATTTGCCGCAATGATAACAAGTAATTCTGCCTCTTCTTGATTTTGATCTTCCTCTTGACTTCGAACGCCCTTGTCGGTTTCGATCAAATTTTCTACCGTGATTAGCTAGGGCTAAGGATTCTCCTCCCTGGTTCTCTGTCATTGATTTACGCCGCAGCTCCTCATTCATTAAATTGCTACTGACATCATCAAACTTCAGAGTTCCTCCAGGTGCCGAAGTGCTAATAGCTACGATCAAATTCTCCCAACTGTCTGGCATTGAACACATTAATAAGATGGCTCTAATTTCATCATCCAAAGTGATTTTAATAGAGGCAAGCTGACTAGTAATTATGTTGAACTCATTTAAATGTTCTGCTACAGAAGCACCTTCCTTCATCTTGAGATTGTATAGTTTTTTCATCAAAAAAACTTTATTTGATGCTGTGTTCTTTTCATATAGATCATGAAGATTTTTCCATAATTCTGCTGTTGTCTTCTCTCCGGCAACATTAAAATATACATTTTTAGCCAAATATTGACGAATGGTTGCAACTGCCTTTCTATCCAACTTTTTCCAATCTTCATCCGTCATCGTTGTGGGTTTCTTTGATATTCCTTCGAGTGGCAAATACTGATCTTTCAAAATTAATATGTCCTCCATTTGGGATTTCCATATGGAAAAATTAGCCTCGTTTAACTTCTCCATGTCACTCGTTGTGACCTCCATGCTGCACAATGAAAGAGAGAAATAAAACCTACACACACCAAATCTTCCAGCAACTTTGCTCTGATACCAGTTATGAAATTTTAACCAGAATAAAAATAATAACAGCAGCAATAAAATTAATTTTCCACGTAATCTCTATGTTATTGTCAATGCCTTATTTGATGTCTACTTTATTTACTGTGTTTTAATTTTATTGCTGCTGTTATTATTTTTTATTCTGGTTAAAATTTCATAACAAATATTTCATCTAGGCACAAATCATGTTGGGTTATCGGTGCCTCTAGTCTTCTCCATTACATTATGTTGTTCCTACTCATATCTGTAGTTACCAGCGCTTACGTGAGCTTCTATAATGATATAGACGTGGTATGGGGAGCGAAAAATGTTAAGATATTGAACAATGCCCAGGAGTTGCAACTTTCCCTCGCTAAGGAGGCTGTTCTATTTTATTTAAGATCTACCAATACCATTTATTACCAGCTACCCATGAGTTACTTATAGTCTTATGTCTTCTGCAATGTGCTTGGATCAGATGCTAACGAATCTCCATATTAAACACATTATAAAGATGATGAATCCTCATAAATTTCACCCTATTTAAGTTTGCAATGTCCTCATATTCAAATTTTTCTTTTAGATCAGTGATTCAATATATTTATTCCTTGGGATAATTTTTTTTAAAAATAGTTTAGTGAATCGAAAGGAAATAGGGTGGTTCCATGTTTTAGGAGATGGAACACTTTGGGGGATCCTATTTCGTGCTTTAGTTCATTAGGAACCTAGATTCCTCAACCAATTGACTCGATTGAGGAAGGGGTTAAGGGTTCCTTGGTGTGATTAAATAGGGGTTCACCATCATATGAAGCTGCAAAGGAGAAATGCAAACATGTATGCACAAAACCCTAGAAACTTGAAAGAATGAAATCAGATTAATAAACATAATGAAATAGAAAAGTACTTACAAAAGTGAAGATGTCTAAACAAGGTCTGAAAAACTTGAAAAATTGTTGTTTCTGAAGTGTACTAGGACTGATACGCTAGAATGGGAAATTTAGTCCTAGTTTAGGGTTTCTAAGAAGAATTTGGAATCTTCTAATGGCTGATCAAGATCTGCAGAAGACTAGTGTAGACACTAAAAAATGTCCTGAATGATATCATACACTCAAATCAGATATACTAACATCATTTCATCTTGAAACCCATCATCTTTTTGCTTAATTAATTAAATTATCCTAGCTATTTAATTAATTATATCATTTGCATCTATTAACCTAATTAATTTAATTAGGTTGATTCACCTCCTTTCACGCTAACACTTCGTCCTATTAAATAAAATAAATCAAACTATTTAATTTAAATCCCTAAATCTTCTTATTTAATTAAATAACCCTAAGTTATTTGATTAAATGTCATTTCACCTTTTACCCTTTTCATTAAATCATTTTATTTAATGAATATCATCTAATTCTTCTAAATCCCCTAATTGTATAATTAACATTGTTTAATTATCAATTGTCTTAATCTAATTCCCCCCACTTGCAAGGGAATATTCCTCCTTTGCACATAACTTCAAAAAATGAATATTCCCATGGAATATTCTTTTGCACAATTTAATTTAGTTTTAATTAACTAAATTATCCTTTTTCATCACCCATGAGAATATTCCAAAGAATATTCTCTCCCCTCACTTATTTAAGAAAGGGAAATATTTTGCTAGAAAACATAATCCAAATCCATGAAGACTTAGCAAACCTACAACATCAACTGAGTACTGAAAACATTTCAACCACTGTTATCCTTACCATAGATAATATACACCACATGATTGAAACTGAAGAGGAAATAGAACTTGCAAGTAACCTAACTCATATTTTTGGCAAACTTACTAGTTGTGCTCCACCTTCCAACAATGTTCAAAGTTAAGGAGGAACTCACATTCCTCCTCTCACAACCATTGCCTCTATTCCTACCTATACCAACCTACAAGTTACAACAACAATGCAACCTACTAGTATTGTCATTCCTACCTTGGTTATTTTCACTAGCATGCCTAGTACCTTTGTGGCATCACATGTAATTTCTCCTACCACTTTACCTCCCATAAGCATTCCATTCACTTGTCCCTCGAACACATATACACCTCCAACTTATTCACCTCCATCTCAAAATGCAAACAATGATGTCATCATAAATTAACTTTTGCAAACTACTTCATCCCTTCAAAAACAAATTTCAATAGTAAATCAAAATCAAAATGGCCAACCTACATACTATGTCAAAAGAATTCCTTTATACTTGGAGATATTGAGAACACCAATTCCATAAGGTCTAGAGATTCCTAGGTTTGATAAATATGGTGGGAAAGAAGATCCTTCTAACCATGTTTTTGCTTATATCACCTTATGTAGTGATTTCATCCTTGAGGATAAGCTCTTGGCTAAGCTTTTCCCTAGATCCTTGAAAGATACCACCTTAGAATGGTTTTCCTTATTACCAAACAACTCAATTCCTTCATTTAATGAAATTGTTGAGGCCTTTATAAACCATTTCCAAGTGCACATGACTCCTAAGATGACCTTAGCTGATTTGATGAGATGTAAGCAAAAAAATGATGGAAAAGTTACAAACTTCATTTCACACTATCAATAACTTTATTCCCAAATCGATGTAACGATTCATGATCCTCACCTTCAATGAATGTTCATTGACAACTTGTAAACTATGATACAAGATAAGTTTGGCATAATGAAGTTTCCTTCCTTTGTACACTTGTGTACTACCCTAAATTGTGATTATCAAAACTTGGTTATAGTCATGACATAAAACCCACCTCTAGCTGACCTGAAAAGTCCAAATCCATAAACCAAAACAATTATCGACCCTTTAGAAAATAGAATAAAGGCTTCCTTCAACTAAATCCCCCTCAACCAACTCAACATGTAGATACCCACGTGGTTGCTATAAAGAAGACAACTCCTTTCACATTTGGGGATCCAACTAGACAATTTACTCCCCTACCCAATACCCTACATCTTAAAATGTCACAACTTCTAGAACAAAAAATGATCACTTTTCCTCCCATTAAAACTCTTGATCCTGATAGGCCTTTACCTTTGAATATTAGATCAAATGCCTACTACCATTATTACCAAAAAAATGGACACGATATAGAACATTGTAGCATTTTAAACATCTTGTGCAAGACCTTGTCAATTTTTGTTGAATTTCAATTGGAGGTATTAATGATCAAGGAAATAAGTCTATTGCCCCTCCTAATCGAAACATGCAAATATTTACCAACCCTATGCCTAAGCATAAAATTTCATTTGTCAAAGCTAGTGAAACCAAGAAGAATGATGTGATGAATGTGGACACAGATGATGACAACACATATGTTGTTGAACAAGGTCCTATGGATATTGATGAACAAGATCCTACAAACAATATGGTTGGATTGATCAAAATTATACCTCATAAGGGCCAAACTAAAAATCATCTTGATATTGCTTTCTCATCTAAAGATATAATTTGAATTGCACCTAATGGTCCTCTTTACATAGCCGGCCAAATCAACATGACAAGCCCACTAATGGGATATTAATTGATCTTGTCTGTTGAGAGAATGTCATCACCCAAGAATTCTTACTTGTGCATGAACTCTATCAAGAAACATATGACAAATCAAAAGCATGGATAAAAACACATAATTCTTTCACTTTCCCTACAATGGGATCAATCACCCTTCCTTTAAAAATTGTACCAAAATAATTAGATGTCTCATTTTCCATCATCTCAATGTCAGATCAATTTCATGTGAATCTTGGTTATCCATGGCTGTGCTCCATGGAAGCCATCCCATTGGTTGTGTATAAATGTTTAAAGTTCCCCTTTGAAAATGAAATCTTTACTGTACATCATAGTGGTTTTAATCCTCTATCTTCTCGTGAGAATATTTTATTAGATTTGTTTTGGCTTAAGCCTATGGAACCTATTAAACTTCATGAAGAATTCTTTTTCAAATCCTATCAAATGTTCAATGTGAAATGTATGACAAAAATATCCCTTACAAATATTTCTCAACCTATGACTGAACCTCTTATCCTTGATGAAACCATGATTGAACCTAAAGACATTCCAAACAACCAAGATTGGCCTAAGATAGATCCTTTTCCTATCTCCTATAAAAGACCAAGAGACAATGAAACCAATCCTGTTAGGTCTCCTAAGATAAATTTTTTGTACAAAGCTAAAGAGAAAGTGGTTGAACAACCTCTTATAGCTCCTTTCGTTCCTCCCCTTAGTAAAGAAAAGAAACCTATGGTTGATAAACCCACTCCTACACAAATGCAACTTGAAAATCATACTAAAAGAAACATAAATGCTAGAGAGCGTAGGTGTAGACATCGTGATCTTGCTCAAAGGTTAAACAAAGAAAAAAAAAATCAAAATCCAAACTTGATTGAAGCAATACACGATGAGTCTCCCTCTTTGTCAAAAAAAAATGATACTATATCACAACCACAACAAGAGCTAAATCCTTCTTTGGACATTAACATTTGACCCCCCATTGTGATTAACATGGATGTTGAGGATGAGGTTGCTAAAATTGATGAATAAGTGCATAATGAATTGAATACATTGTTTTTCTTTTCTATGAGCTTAAACGATAATTCTCCTAGGAAAAGTGTTGAACTTGGTGATGACCCTAGTATTGCACTTGCTATTGTCCCTTTGGCTAGTTATCCACCTTCTATATATGATGAACACGATTGCGATGCAAATGACCTATTAGAGGTTGACTCACATGTGCCTTACTAGTATTTTGCATTATTTTATTTTTCATGTTATGTGTATGATTGCATGTGCATAATGTGACCCCCTCATACTATTTTGTTTGATGTATCTCTCTCATTGTGACATTCCTCTATTTGTACCTATATTCTTCTATATGTCGTTATCTTTTATCTTTCCATTGTCTTGTGTTTTCCTTTTGGGGATGATGCAGGGCATTGAGAAATTTAGCTCTCTTCCATGTTCACCCAAAATATTTTTCTTTGTTTCCACTTTCTTTGTGTCATTCTTCCTGTTTCATGAGTATTTGAAGAATGATGATAGTTCCAAAATCTCTAAAAATATTGTAGCAAAGACATACTGACCCCAAATCCGTGGATCCCTTATGTGATTTTGGGATTTCATTTTTGGGGCAACACCTTTCATGACGTAGCTTCATTTGGAAACATATGACTTGGTATAGGGCTTTCCAAATAAGCTCTCATGTCCTCTTTATTATTACAATTTATTAGTTGCTACTTTAAAGTAATTACTCATAGCATGATGTTTAGTAATTTCTTTAAAGTGGGGGCATACATTGGCATTATTCTTTTGCATTTCACAACACATGTTTCATTGTGTAGTCTTCGTACTTCATGCAATGCGTCTTTCACTTTTTGGTGACATTAAGTGTAATGTCCTTCAAGAGCATGATCTCTCTTAGCATATCATATTCCTCATAGTGGCTTAATGTGACACACTGCATCCCCTAAGTTGTGACTCTTATATTCTTTGATTGGTCCTCTCTTGGAGACATTAGGCACAATGTTCCCCAAGTTAATACCTGACATGAACTAAGCAAAAATCCTTAAACATGCTTTACACTCATTTGCACTTTTAGTTATATGGCCACCTTGCATAACACAGTTTGCTTGTTCGTGATGCCATCTTCTTTATTCATGAGTTTCAAGCATACAAAGCTTTCCTTGCCTCATGAAGCTCAAAGTTCATTGTTGTGTGGCACCTTATCAAAGTTATCAAGAGGTATAGATTTGGTAGGGTTGTATGTATTGGAGCCAAACTTAGGCATGACTTTCCCATAACCACTTGTTTGTGAGAGTGCATATCAATTGCGTGTGTATGTGTCTCGCTTGGAGCTCACCTAGTTGATGGCCTAAGGTTCCACTAGCCCTTGTGAGTGTGTGTTGGTTTACGTAGTGAACATCATGTTCCACTTGTAAATGTTCTTGGAAAAATAACCTAGATCTAATCCGTAGCGTGTGAGACAAATGATCAAATCTTGATCCACCCCTTTTATTTTTTGTTTTCTTTCTCTTTATGTCTTTGGAAGTGTATGCTTGTGCCTTGTTATTATTCCGCATATAATTTTAATGTGTTTTATTTTTCACCTATATTGGTTTTCCATAGGATCTTGATCCTAGGGGCTTGATCATCCCTCTTGATCATTGTCATCCTATCTTACTAGCATTGGTACGCTTGGACCCCTCTTGATGCGAGTTTTTCTACTTTAGTGTGAGTTTGAAGCAAGTTCCTCCTTTCACTAAAATGGGGCCTAAATGTAGTGTAGAAAAATGTATCCCTTTACATTTTCACACTTTTTTGTTCCCTCCCTACTAAAATTGTGCTTCTTTATGCCTTATTTAGTCCTATTTTGCATCCACAAGCATTAATTAATGCACATTTCCAAGGATAATCCTAATACATATGTAATGAACAATCATAATTCAATGATTTTGGATTGTATGACCCAGATTTAGTGATTTGGGACACATAAGCAACCTTGGGCATATGTGTCCCACCTAAGTTTTGAGGCCTAGATTTGAATTTAACATTAAATTAAACATTTTCTTGAAAAATGTGTCCCAAGCTTAGCCTAGTGGGAATCATACACCATAATGGGCATATGAGTCCTTAGCTTAGAGATAATTTAAATTCAAATTCTTGGCAATATTTTATTCTCTTTGATCTAATGTTAGCTTGTCTGGTGTTGTAATTTTGAGGAATTTGGCATAAACAAGTATAAATACTAGGTTATTTGATGGGGAGACTTACCTTTCAAGAGCACTCTTGATCTTCCAAAGACCTATTCTCTAGTATTCCTAGGGTATTCCTCTCTACCCTATTCAGGGATCTCTCCTAAACCCCTCTCACCTCATAAGACTCTCCACCAATTTCAAATTCTTCTCCATTACTCTCAATTCGCCACTAGGCTTCCCTGGGCTCCAAACTGACCCAAAGTGTCCTAACCACTCCAAGGGATAGGAAAGGATATTCTACTGTCTATTTTTTGATTTGACACCTCACTAATCCATCTCATTGGATTCTTTCACCATTCTCCCATCGCTTTCTTGAAAAACTCCATTTTAGGCCTTGTAGCCTTTTGCCCCAACTAGGCCTCCTAGAACCTGTTTTCTTGGCTATTCACAAAAATGGTCTTAACAACCCCAAAATATTTTTTTGATATTATTTCTATTGGTACCCTATGCTTCAATATTTACCAGGTGTAAGGTCGCCCAAGTGGCCGTTCATATGATTGTCTTCATACCTCCCTAATTTCAAGGGTTTCAAGGGTCTTAGCTCTTTTTTCCAACTTTGAGGGCTTCAATGACTTCCTCAACTCTCCTCCTTACACACACACATCTGGAATACATGTTCCCACACTCCCATTCTCTTTATTGGTACAAAACAATCCATTTAGCAGCTTTCTTTACTGTTGTCCTCTCCAAGCCACTAG
>VDFB02072220.1:11928-34726 GCA_007258455.2 Sequoia sempervirens
AATTTCTTGAAACAAAAAGGGTTTATAGAAAAAATTGTTAGCTTTCCACCAATATAAGTTATGCCTTATTTTGAATTTAATAAATTATTATTATTTATTTTCTACATACATTACAACTAAAGTGCCAATTGATAAGCTAATTGAAAAACTTCTATAACTTTCAAACTACTTAACATTTTTCAAACCTACAAGATGTGTCACATTCTATGCTTCGCATACTATATAATAAAAAAATGAATTTCATAAATTGTCAACCAAGTTATGGTGGTTAGACACACACATTTTAATAATTCTGAAATGTTCTAATAAAAAAATCATAACTAATTATTTACACGAAAAAAAATTACAAAAAAAAACTAGCACATCCAAGCATGTGTCCTCTACTTATATTGAAAGATTCAGAAAAAAATATATATTATTTTTTCTTCTAGATAGGGTGGTCAAACATACACCTACTTATCTTTTTCCTAAAAATTTAGTACCATTGCATTAAAATTTCAAATTTTTGCAAAACAGATTTACTTTTTTTCAAAAAATGACTAGTAGCCTAGAAACTACATTCAATTTGCGACAACTTTTTTCCTTACATATTTTTCAAATTATGTTAATAACCTATTCAAATTTTTATGTCAAGTTTCCTAACTCTATTTTTCTAAATTTTCATTGCCACTTAAAAGCCTAGTTTGGACCCCCATGATCCTACACTGATCCCATTCCTCTTTATTTTTTAAAAATTTCTTATTCGTCGTTCCCTGAACCTTCATGTCTCTCTCTTATTTAATCCTTCCTCATTTCCTCCTCTTGATATTTAATCCACTATAATCCAGTCTCCACCAAAGTGCATTTTTCCATTCCATCTCTTTGTCCTAAAAATATGAATACAATTTATCATCATACTCATCATCAAAAAAAAAAAAAATTACCTCCATAGTATTTGCAACATCTTCTTGACTGTCTTTCGCTACATTTTCATAAAATTCTACATGCATTGCATTCACTTCTCCTTCTTCTTTACACTCTTTGACATCTTCATGTTCCTCCGTTATCACCATCCCATCTACATTCCAATCAACATATACTTCATCATCACAAAATTTAGAAAAAAAAATTACCTATTCTCTTCCTACTATTGTAACTTTTCCTTCCTTTGTTGCAATTTCTTTATTTTTTCCATCCTCTGCATTCATCTATATCTCCTCAAGTTCGTCTATTAAATTTCCCCTTAACCACCTATCTATTATTTCCATCTCCTCTTTCAATAGGAGATCTTCTTCATCTTTTCCAAGTTCTTCATCAAATTTTGGACCCTTGGCATGCAAACCTCCTTCACTTCCTACAAACATAACAATACTAGATAAAACATGATCTTCATCTCTTTTATCTTCTTCCTCTCATTCATCTTCAACACTTGATTCTTCCATTTCTTCATATTCACTCTCTTTCTCTTTTGTTGCAACATCTTCTTCATCACTATCTATTGTAGCTCTTCTTTGCTCTTCAACCTTTGTCATCATCTCATTCTTGTTCTCTCCCATGTCTTCCAAATGACATGCTTTTGCTACTTCAAACTCATTATCTTTTTCATATTCATCAAATTTTGGACCATTCAAGTCCTCTATTACAACTTCCTTTATTAATTCATTTCCCACACACAAATCATCACTTGCAAACTTGTTATGAAAAGAACATTAAGATTCAACTTGACCCATTTTTTGATAGTCCTTAATTGTAGCTTTCTTCTTCATCCCAAAACCTTCCTCAAGGGCATCCATCCTTGCTTCTAATTTCTTCAATTCTAAAATGTGATTTGTGTCTTTAACTTCTTCCCAATACTCTTTTCAAAATAAAATTCTTACATTTCTTCTAATTACCCATCCTTCCCTCTTCTTAGAAGACATGTTTAGAGACTCATAAGTCCCTCTGTAGTTACAAGTACTCCTTGCAACAATCTATCTCTCTTCAAGGTATCAACCTCTAAAACAAAATTTCAACACACTACCCTCTACCTAACAAAGACTCTAGAAGATACTTCCTCTACCCACTCTCTCTCAATGGAGGAACTATACACCTACCCAACTTTATCTCTACTAGAGGATAGTAGTCACATGATTCTCATAGAATCAACTCTCTTGCAACTTCACTACTTTTCTCTTCACTACCCTTTACCTATAGGTCCTGGTGGATGCTTTGCACTCTCAAGATCATTTTACTTTGATACCATTTGTTGCAAGAAGAAAAGGCCAAAACTCCAAAATAAAAGATGGATATTGTATCTCCATAGAGTAAACTCATGAAAGGCCTCCTTTCAAAAAATATTTTGAACCATCTAATGAATGCCTCTTCTACTAAAAACTTGGGTTTACAATGGAATCCCCCATATTCATCTATAGGAAACTAAGTAGATTATAATTTTTCTCCCAACAATAGCCCTCAAATTTCATAGCCAAAAACTAAAAAAACACATAAAGTTTCCACATTCCACAACTACCTACAAGCAACATCAAAACAGTTGAAACCATGCCCGAAACACTCAACCAAGAAAGTTTGTTTTAAACTATGAATTGAGACTATGGAGAACACTATCCCAAGGGTTAACCATTACATGAAATTGAAATAATTCAAAGACAAATCTTATGTTTCAATATTAAGCATAATCTGCAAAAATAAGCCACATAGAGCAAACTAGTCATAGCCAAAACTCTTCTCTAGGCATGGTTGACCACACAACCACTTCAAATTAGCTCCAAAAACTCTATATTCAACTACATGATACAACAAAAGCATCTGCCAATCTCTGATAATTCATTCTTGGATGCCAAGGCATAGTTTCTATTATTTTTCACCTCATTTCTTTGTCTTAATCTTCATTATGCCTTCCCTTTCTTTATTCCCAATCCTAGGTGTTGTCAATCTCCTCCAAAAACTACCACATTAAATCATTTACAATAATTTTCTATGTGTCCCCTTCATCCATTACTCTCCACTTACATTTTTCATGTCAAGAACTTCAAAAAATTGCTAAAAATTGCCTTTCACTATCTCATCCCTCTACTTCCACCTCTAGGCATCTAGATTCTTTTCCCTCTTCATTTAATGCCAATTTAAAATTTAATGAGGAGTTACAAGATGCCAAAATGGCCTCCTCCAATCTGGGCATGGGATTTTGTGCCACAGTTTATTTTTTAATATAAACAATAATTTTTAGCACTTTTATTCCCAAATCCAACTTGAATTTTCAATCTTACAAGATGAATTCAATTTTAATGAGCTAGAGGAGAAAATAAATTAATAGATATTCATGCATGCAAGACAAAGCAACAAAACACAACCAAAAAAAACACATGAAGAATTAAAGAAAACACAATTTTAGTTATGCAAGATTGCCTGTGCACCTAGATACTCATGTATCAATTGGAGAAAGGAAGGGAAATAGATGGAATGTTAGAAGGAATGATGGATGTAGTGAATTTAGGTAGTTAAAATTAAGTTGAACGTGAAGAAGAAGAAGGGTTTTGGAAAATATTGGATGATGAATCAATATAATGGGTGAAATGAAGATGATAGTAGAGATAGGTGAGGTGGTGGTTGTGTTGGTTGGAGAAATACCTTGGCTAATGAAACTTGTAGAAGTGGAAGATTTTTGTGTGGGGGTAGGAGAAGATGAAATAATTTGATAAGAAATAGAAGAAGATATATTATTATGAGAGGGAGAGGGAGCAAGATTTTTCTTAGCAGAAGCATTCTTCTTAATCTCTTTTCTTTTTTTGGGTTGTTATTTCTCTATATCTTTAGTGAACTCATCCTTCCTCTTTTAAACTCTTTGTTTATTTGTTGGTTTTATTTCTCCTTCCCTTCCTTTCTTCTTACTTTTATTTACATTTTTTTCCTTTGAGGAATTTGAATCCATCTCCCCTTCAACTTTCTCTAGGTTTTCATTTTATTAGTGGAGGCTTCTTCATCAAAAGATACATCTTCTTCTTCCATCAAATCAAATGTCACTTCAATTTATTTATCCATTAAACTAGGGGTTTTGATATCAAGCCATTTTTGGTGAATCTTCTCAATGGAATCATTATTTGCTTCTTCAAAACAATCAAAGTGTTCCTTGGCATAATGAAATGTTAAATGAAATTATTGAAATTATACATCAAATCCTTCTACCAATTGGTAATCTTGATACACATAAGATCCTTTACCAACTATAATAGGATAAGGTAGACTAGCTCTATGCATATCTTTCAACAATTTGTTTGAACTACAATGTTGCATTATTAATTTGAGAAGCACCAATTTATCTTTTAGATATTTAGGAAATTTGTAAAGAACTGTAAAAAATCCCCCATTCTTAAAGATGTAAATTTTGGAATTTGGATAAACCAATAGCTAAACCTCTAAATTAGGTCTATAGCATATGCTGACAATCTTCTACACAAATTCCCTTGCAATTTTCTTACAATATGTATGGTGAATTGCATCATTTACTTTATAGTGATTTAGAGAGCTTTGTAGTTGTAGCTCAACATATAACCATTATTTTGACTTGCCCTAGACCATTACCAACTATACCTACACATGTTAATCTTCTATATGTGAAATTTATTGCCAACATAATACAACATAGAAGCTAGAATTAGTCTCCTTCACTATCATGAACTATTGGTGGATATTATCACTAGTAATTTGGGTCCAATGAAAATTTTGGTTGCCTTTAATATTTCCCTCAATAAAGTAATCATCCACCTAATTTTTTCCCTCAAAGGGTAAAATCTTTGATTTCCTAACAAAATCACTTCTAGACAAAATCTTTGAGATTTTAGTAGCTAATGGTTTGGGCTTCTTCAACCAATATGGTTATTAAGAACTTTCAAACACTTATCAAGTCCTTCTAGATATTTTATTTTTTGATCTTTTCCCACTACTATGATGGTGGGGTGAGTGGGTATCTCAAAGGCTTTTTGTTATTGCAACAGTTGATAGATCAACCAATACTCTTTCCATTTAGGGCCTACCTTCCTAGTATCAAAATAATGCTCCTACACTATATTATCAAATTGACACTAGACATAAGGAAAACCTATAGATTGAGAAATTTCATTATCAATTATTTTCCTTTGTCTTGGGTGTGAGGTTATGACCAAAGAATATTTCTCCAAGTCTTGCATATCAATAGTACTAGATTAATGTCCCCTACAAAGTTCCATCTAGAAATAATCTTAGCTTCAAAGAAAATCTCTTTGAATTCATACTTTTTGTTCCACCCTTGTCATTTTAGATCTACATAAAATAACCTTAATAAACACTCATAATGAGATTTCTTTGAAAAAAATCATATGCAAGATTCCTGACTAACCTATCGACATAATATGCATAAGAAAAATAATATCCCATTGTAGCTCATAATCTAAACCTCCATGAACTTACAATTCATTCAAAAGTTACTAAAAAAATTACACTATCATTTCACGTAATTATTATAGAGATTTAAGGGTAAGAAGATCTACAAAGAAATGATGTGTATATGGATATGCAGAAATAACACCAATCGGACTTTGAAAATCTTCCCCCGCGAGAATATTTTCCGATATTAGGTAGATATAAGGATTTCAAAATAAAGGAGGTGGATGGATAGACCACAGTCCCCATACCAAAGATAAAATGAAAGGTAGAAAATCGAGATAGTAAGGTTTTCAAAAATGTGAAGGTATAGTACACTAAGGAAATATAGAAGGTGTGGGACTTTAGGTGGAAAGTGGATAAGTGCTAATAACAAGAAAACTCGAATAAAATCTACAAAGGAGGATGGCTTGGTCCATCCTTAGGGATTAGTCTCACCTCATACTCATCCTTTCATGAACCCCAACTTAGCTATGCATGTAAGTCCAAGGTAAGGTGTGATTGTCACGGTATGAGACCGAGGATACCTGAAGTTTCAAAAAAACATCCTGCAAGGAATTATGACATTTGCAAAGGCTAAAAGGTTTTTTTTGTGGAGGTTGGACAAATATAGGAATTGTGAGAATTTGATGTTTATAGGTATAAAGTCCATACATATGCCTAATTTTGTATGAAGTTATATCTCCATCTCAAACTCTTGGGATTTATGAATTGAATTTTAATCCCCCAAAATTTAGATTGGGCACCATAATTGAAATAGCTCAAAAAACTTCAAATGTTGAAACATTTTCAAAAATCCCTACCTTGTTCTTAGGTCTTGTTAATCGTGGTGGCTTCTAATTTAGAGAATCAATTGTGCAATAGATGTAGGGTAAATTATCAATGGTTTAACTCTCATATTTATACCCAATTCAAATCTAAACCCACCTAGGTTGATATTGACATTTCAAACTTTATATTTTTCAACTGTTATTAACATATCTTGAAATTTAAAATGCACATAAACTAAACCCTAGGCCGATATTGACATTTAAAGTTTCAAAATTTCATTCCAAATAAATGTCTAGAACCAAGGAAGTTGAAACACATCAAATAAAAGATAGAAAACTAGTAAATAGTTGACTAAATGATCACCCTCTCCAACAAACACCCTTTAGGTCCAAGAAATTTTCCTCTAAGCACAAATGAGATTGCTAATCACTAAAGTGAGAACAAAAACCTTGACCCAATGAATATATACTTCATCCAATTTGAGCCATTAACTCAACTTCACACTTATAGAGTGGAAAGCACATAAAATTAATTACTCATGAGTAGAACCTATTATGGAATTTTGACTGGTAAGTGGCCACTAATGGAAAATCAAAGGGTGAAGGACATTTCCTTGTGGTCGTTAGATGTCTGTAATGGATAATGTGTTATATGAGCTTGACATTTTTGTGGAATTTTCAATGGTTGATGATATTATAGGGAAATGACACCTAACTTGATGATCCTAAAAAATTTGAACCTCCCCAAAAGACTCATAAAGTTTTCAAATGACTTCAAAACTTTAATGACCAAAGCCTTTTATTTAACTTCTTAGAATAATACCCACAAACTACCTAAGGAAAAATAAAAACTGTAACAAACTAAAATTAGGTACAAGACCTAAACATATCCGCACATATGAAAAGAAGAAAAAGGAGGCCCTCATTTTCAATTGGGCATGTGTGTAAGGCACAACAAGGTGAAATAAATCATGTATAATATTGAAACACTTCAAGGCTATAACTATTATTTTGAGTATAATGAACAATAAAATTAAAGCTTGAACTTGTATGGTTAAGGGATAAAGACATAGAATATGATAAGGTATATGGAAGATGTCAACACTAACATAAAAATAAAACATTTTGAAACTAATTTATCATATTTAGTATAATGGATCAAAGTGAGTTCGAAATATATACAATAAAGTATGAGAATGTAGTTTTCACTTTATATTTTTCCCACAATTTGACTTGCATTTAAATTATTTTTAATCATGTATTTTAATGTAAATAATAAGTCAAGATTATAGTAAAAGTTGTTTACATATATAAAGAATATCAATATAGATGATGATGAGCATGTGCTCCTTTTAATGGCAACCCAAACTTCATATTGATAGGAACAAAATTCTATGAGTATTATATGATACAAATTTCAAAGATGAATTAACAACTACTAATACTTAAAAAATGAGTGAAATTGAAAAGAGAGATATAGGGCTACATATGAACCACTCACCAAATTAAACATATAAGTGTACAAATGATCCATCAACCAAATAAGATATAGGGTTACAAGGATACATCAACCAAAATGTTAAAACCACATTTTTAATTTACCAAATTACCTTTAACTTTAAGTTAAAATACAATGTTGATGCATGATGATGTCAATTTGATATTTAACATTATGGTGAAATTGAATGCAATGAGATGTATTTGCACTTTAATGATTTATTGTTATTTATTCAATATTATGGATATGTCATAATTGTTAATGACTAACTACGTGAATGTTTCTTTAAGTGAAATGTAGGATAAATTTCTTTCCCTCCAGAGGGAGAGGGAGAGTATCACCCAAGAGAGGAGTATGGTCTATGGATTAACTAGGTATTGCTATAGGAGTTTACTCCCACTGTGTAGGTCAATTTAGACCCTATTGAGCCAATTAGAGTTCAAAGTCATCATGAGGATAGGTAAGTAGAACTTAGTCATTAAATGATCTTGTTTCTCATCATTTTAAATCATTGCAATATATTTGATAATTTAAATATCATGTATATATATATATATATATATATATATATATATATATATATATATATATATATATATATATATATATAGTAATGGAAATAAAGAAATATATATATGTTTGTATATAAGTTATATATTATATAAAGATATTACATGTATTTAATATTTAATAATATGCTTATAAAAGCAGGAATAATGATAAATAATATCAATTTTATTGATGCTCATCGAAAAGCATAATAGCCTTCATCGATAGCTTTGATAATGTTATAATAATATGACATTAAAGCTAATGAAATTGCATGAATTATCAATTTCCATATTGTGTTTTTAACACCACTTTATGGTGATATTATTTAAACTTTATATTGTTCCAAATTGGTATTCAAACATCTTCATAATGTCTTTCTTAAGCCATAATCATGGGGAATACTTGATCCATTTAAAGAGGGACCTTATTATAATTCTAAGAACATTTCATATAATGTTTTGTAGCCAGTGTTAAGTCATTTTGGGCGCATTTCTGAAGCCACAATGGTTGTATTTTGAACTAATTTTAATCTTGATTATTTAGCTTACCGTGGCACATGGGTAATGAATCTTGTCATTTTGAATCTTGTAATGAATCTTGTCATTTTCTATCTTGTTAGTTTCTATTAGCTAGGAAGCTTTCTTTATTTCAATTTTTCTTCATCACAAAGTGAGAGGAGGAAGCATTGAAAATAGAGATTTTAGTATTACTCTTTCTAAAGAGAAAACTTTTGTGAGTGTTGAGTTTCAATAAGAGTGGAATAAAAGGGAGACATAGGCAAGAGTATATATCCTTCTAGAGTGTCCCTTGAATAGAGTCTTTCTAATCAGAAGTTTCAGTAGAAATTTGTTGGGAATAGGTCAACTAGCATTTGAGCTAGCTTTGTTTGAAAGATTTTACAAGTGCAAAAATCTAAGTGATTCCTCACATGTACTTTTTCTAGTTTCATAGTAATATGTGAAAATATATATATATATTTCTCTGATTTAAAGAAGAGAGATTTTTCTAGTTTTCTTGAAGAAAAATAAAATATGAGCATTATATATTCATTTAACTACAATACTTATTGTAGAGGAAGCAAAGTTGAATAGGACAATTTAATGATCTTTGAGTTTGATTTTTATAATTATTTTACTCAGTAAGGAGTTAGAATCCCAATTGGGTTAAAAACAATAATATTATTTTTCTTATATAAAATCTCTCAATGAGAGTCAAATATTCAAAAACATGTGTATATGCATATTTATAGTGGAATTTATTTCTAAAAATTGCATGAAATAAACTTGATCTAGATAATGACAGAATAATAGATTGGTCATTTGTTCATTTTTTTTTTTTTTGAAGTTGTCCAAATGCAGGCAATGTAATTAACCAATTTGTTGTTGCTTAGTCAGTATTATAAGGTAGTTTTTCTTGTATAACTTTCAAACGTCAATATTATCATGAATGGTAAAATTTAAGTATGGTTTCCTTGTGGGCAAGACCATAGGGTTTTACCATAGAAAATCAAAAACCTAATTTGAAGATATAACCTTCATTGTGAAGATATACATCATTATGGGGTTATTGAATATGTTTTTAATATACCAGAATATGATCAAGAAGATCAAGTTGATGTCATTTTATCATCAAGTTGTATTAAAGGCTTAAAATAAGAGAGTAGTTACTCTCATGGGTTGTAGTAAGGACCTGAACAAGTGGTGGTAGCCAAGACTTAGCTACAAAAATATAACATGGGTGTTCAAAGTCAGAGATAACTATCCAACCCAGTTAAGTATTAAATTAGTGAGTCAGTTAACACATTCTAAGAAAGAATTTTATAATAAGTCAACCACTGGTCAAATAGTAAATTTTGGTTAACCTTAGGTTAGTCAAGTTTTCCAAGTCGAGTTAGAGGTGGGTGAATGTATGACACCACTCTTTAAGGAAGTGGTTGAATTTAATTCAAAAATTTGGCCAAAGTAAGTGCAAAATTCTCTACTTGCACTTGTCTATTCACTATGATCCAGAGTTACATAACCAAATAGTAGTGTCAATACATAGCTAGAGGAGGTTATAGTTGTATGAACATATTGGTTATGTAGGACACAACACTATAAACTTTGATGGAAATACTAGGGGTTCCTAGACTATACTCTTCGTCGAAGGGAAGGGTCACTTCCAATTGGAAGGTGTGTAGGGGATTGTTGATATGTGGTTGTAGGTAAAACGCTCGAATGATCCTCTCCCTCTTGCAAATGACATGTTGAGGCTTGTGAAACAAAAAATTAATCCATATATAAAATTCCTGACCTTGAACTCAATAGTTAATTGTTAATATTTTACTTATTTGTAATCATATATGTGAAATTGAAAGTGGAAAGATGTATTTCATTTTGAAGTAGAAAAGCAATGTTATTTCATTTATATTATGTTTAAAATTATGTAAAGTACAAAATATGATGTTAAATACTTACCTATTTTTAAAGGATTGATTTATTTAATGCAAGGTTAAAATCCTAAGTATTTACTATGTTGTATGGGTAGAGATATTACATAGGGTATTAGAGCTACCAGGTTCAATAAATGGACCTATGAGATTATTGCATAAACTTTTATTAAAAAATTATCAGTAGCTAATTTTTGGGACATTCTTTTGCTAGAATGGAAAGAACTAAGAAAACCACAAGGAAGTCTATAATAGGAAACAAAATTTATATTAAGGCTAAGAAGGACCAAACATCAAAAGTGAAAATCCTAGAAAATATTAATTATTACAAGGGTGCATGGTTAGCTGACTCTAATAACTTTGCTAATGCTCTTAAGCATATCAAGTAAGAGAAGAAGTAGAAGGATGAAGCAACTAAATCCATTGTACCTATCCCTAAAGTTGAAGTAGTCAAACTTCTTGTACATAGGGAGTTACCAAGTGAATGTAGTTCTAGCACCCCTGAGGTTAGACGGGAAGTGTTGGATGAGAATCTGCAATTGCATCCACCTCTTGGAGTTGTTGTGGTACACTCTGAGAGTGAAGTAGAACCTAAGAATTTTCCCCTTTTTTAATAGTGACATGTAGTCATGAAATTTCAAAGCTTTCAGAAATATATGTAAATGATGATTTTGGTTTTCCCTCACAATGATTTGCTCCTCCTAGGGTTTTTCACCTAAAAAGGAGAAAGGAGATTGAAAGGGGTCCCAAAATTCAAGGGTTTACACTTAAAGCCTATGTAAATGAGATGTATTATGCCTAATTAATATGTCCTAATGCTTTGATCTGAAATTGAAATGTTCTAATGATGCAAAACTTAGAAAATGTAAAGTGCTGGAAAACACAATGTGATATGCAGAAATGCCTAAAAATGCAACTAAATGATGAAATAATAGAACATAATGAAAGAGGTGCACCTAGAATATGAAGCTTGATGTTGGGAGATTTTGGAATCTTGAAAAATTGACTGAAAATGTTGACTGGGACACTTACACCAGGTGGGGTAACTTAGTCCCAGTTTCGAGAAACTTTGTCTGAATAAGAATCTACTAAATGGGCATCCAGAAATGTCAAAATCAGTTTTCAGGCCCGAAAGTGGGACTAATTCGCCACTAGTGGAAACTTAGTCTTCCTGCAAATATTGAGGAATTTGAGACAAAATCTTGAAGTCTTAGGTCTGCACTTTCTTTTCTGATAGGTGTCCGCACTTGATTTTGCAAAAAATAAGGTAGAAAGTCTCTCCAATCTTGAACTAGGGTTATGTTGAATTGATTGACTTTGTATACTTGTTGACCACCTTTCAACACCTAATTTCTTGATAAATTTGCATAGAAAATTCTGCAAACACACATGAAAAAGGGGGAAAATGGTTGGGGGTTAGAGAATAGGGGTTTTCCTTGGTCAAATGCCACTTTGGTAATCAAACCCTAAATAATGAAATGAAATGAAAAGAGTATGATAAATAGATAACATGCAGATGTCATAAACTTACCACACCTTTGATTCTCAAAATCTGAAGATACGCAATGTAGTGCTCCAATAGATTGACTTGATCATGCTCAAGATTGAATGATGCAAAGTACTCAAATGTTTGATTGATGTTTAGTGAATGCAAGTGAATGAGGAGATGTAAAATGAGGATAAAAACACTTATTTATACCTAATTTTATTCAAATTTCCTAAAAGTAACACATCACAGGCTGGCCTCAAGGGTTAGATGACAAATTCCCGTTAGAATTTTAAAATTATTGAGTTTTGTGCTAAAAAGGACTAAGTCACCCCTATTGGCGACTTAGTCCCACTTAAGAAAATTAAGTGGGTGTCAGGAATTTTGGGGCATTAAAAGTTGTCCAATGGGAATATTCTCAAAAACATGCTTGAAAAAAGTTAGGAAGTACATTAAGGGGTCAAATAAAGCATAAGAAAGGTGTAAATAATGAAATTAAGCCTAGAAAAATGTGAAATCTTGTTACAATACTTTACAACACTTCAAAATAGGACTTAATAAGTGATGAAAGGGTAATTTTTAGGTGATTTGTAATGAATAAAGTCTAGAAAAGTGTAGAAATATCTTACAACACTTCACAACACCTTCACAAGACACCATAATTTGAATGTTTAGGACCTAGTGTGAATCTTTTGATCAAATTACAACATTAAATCCAAGCAAAATCAAGCCAAAGTCCATTAGATAGACTCAAGTGAGCGTAAAAATGTCAACTATACATTTTTTGGAGACACAATATATAAGGATACTTTATAATCCACAATTATTATAATAAATTAATTTGGGAACTTTTGGTAAAAATATCTCTCATCTTGTTTAATTTGAATGAATGGAAATCATTTAAATGTATGTAAATGATGTAAAAATTAGAGAAACTAATTAATTGTTTAAATTGGAAACCTCAACTAAAGTAGAAATATTCAAACTAGAACCGATCTTAATGGTAGCTAGGAGGTAGGGAAACCTTTTGGTAACTCTAAAAAAATTAGACCTAATTCTTGAAATGCTTAATGAAACAGGAGAGAGAATTGAGAACCTTGAACAAGAATTCAGAGGTCAAAGTAGACCTAAGAAAGAGGCATCTCATGAAGGTGACAATGAGAACCACCATGAATCAACCACTCAAATTGGGTGTGGGGAAAATAACTTAGGATCAATATCTGATGAGGAAAAGAGGATCTAATTGGCCCTAGAACTATATAAAGATATGAAGAAAGTTACATCTCCAAAATTTTATGGAACAATGAGAGAATATTTTGTTGAGGCATCTCTCACTGAGATGGAAAATTATTTCAAAATTAGGAATTATTTTGAGGTAACCAAGGTGGTATGATGAGCATATCATTTAATTGGTGAAGCATCCACATGGTGGATAAATAAAAATATGGAACTAGGATTGAGTTCGCTAACATTGTTGTAGGTCTCCGAGAATTGAAGTTTTAAAGCATTCAAGCCAATTTAACAAGTGATATATATCCAAGATCCTTGTAGAGATGTGTATGACTTCATTCCTTCAAGGAATCTATTGAAGGGTGGTGAGTTGTAGCATTGTTTTTATTCATCATTCCTTCCTTTCGATTATCACAAGTATCATTGGCATATTTCTATTGTGGAAGTGATAATACTTACACAGGATTTGACTAAGGTGAGCCCCTATATGGCACAACATTTTCCCTCTTTTTGAATGCGCAATTTGTAGGTTTGGAAAGGATTGAAGAGATATTGAAGGAAATTTTATATATTGTTCCATTTATTTTCATCAACCTTGTCAAGGCATAAAAATTCAATTATATAATTTACTAACGACATTCCAACAGTGGAACAAGTGAAAAATAGAAGCTTAGATATAGCATCATAGGACTATAAAAATAATTTAAGGACCCCTTATCAAAGACCCAGATGCCCAAGGGCGACCCATTCCTACTACAACACTCAGATCAAACTTTTGGTGATAGGTACACTTCAATCTGCACTTTCCAAATCCACTTGCAAAGTTATGATTACATCTATTTATCTTCATGAAATTGCATTTATCATATTAATTCATATAGTCTAATTAGGTTAATCATTTTCAAATTATTCCTACCATCCAAAAGGATGCAGTTCTAGATCTGATTGACTCATCTTGGAGGTTGAAAGTCAATCTATGCATCTTGTTGATTTGCATCCTAATAAAATCCTAGAAATGATGGAATGCACCCTAGGTCTTAGATACTCGAAAATTAGGGTTGCACCATATTTTTTTATATTTCATTTTGGTGAACATGGTGTTTGACATCATAGCTTTCTAATTTGGTAGTCCTTCAAACCTTAGATCTAGATCTTGTATCATTTTGTTTTATATTTCTCATTTAGGGTTGCATATTGCATCATAAAAGTCATAAAAATCTAAAACTATTGCATTCATATTGCATCACATTTTTGTGGGGTAAAAGCACAAAGTTGTGTCACACTTTCAACCAACTTATCAACACAACTGAATTTAAGTATTTCTAACTAAAATCAAGTTTGGTCAGACATATGATCTAGTAAGATTCATTCTAGCTAAGTTAGATACATCCACAACTTTTTCAACTAAAATTGTTGGCTAAAAATATATGGAGCACCACTTTGAGTCCAATTTACCAAAAAATTAAAATTATTTGAAAAACTTGAAGTTTCAATAACTCCTACTAATGTAAATAACCTTTTTTTTTTAATATAAAAAATACCCTTTTGTAGATCCATTAGTGTAGTTTTCAAAAATATATGTATTTTAATAGTTTAATTATTATTTATATTTTATTTTTCATTTTTACTAAAAGTAGGTTATCGGCACAAAATATTAGGTTGATTACCATGCAAGAAAAAATACTAAAACTTCTATTAAAAATATGATGCGCTTGATAAAAGAATCTATTTCCAAGATGGCATAATTTTTTCCATTTTGTGATAACATTAATATGAAAGCTCCAAGATCCTGATGGAAACAACTATTTTTTGATTCACACACATTTTAATATTTATTTTAAAATATGTATTTATCAAAATTAAAAAAAAATATATTCATGCACTAAAGTTTCAAGTTATAAATACACACAAAAAATTTGAAAGAAAAAAAAAATTACTATAAAAGGTTTGACATCTCATGCAACTTCATTTTTCAGGATTTTATCAGCAATTAAATTATAGTGTTAATTTATTAAAAACTAGTTTTAAATAATTTTTTAATTTTTTTAAAAAAATACAAACATAAAATATACTAAAAAATGCATATTTTACTAGTTTACATCATTTCAAAATTTAAAACATAGAAGCCACTTTTTAATGATTCAATTTTAAAATTTGGATTAGTGTTGGTCATTTCCTTTATAAAGTGTGACACAACTTTGTGCTTTTACCTATGTGTTTTAGTCATTTAGATTAGATTTTAATCTCAAAATTGCATTAAAAAAGTGTCATTTTGTTCAAAAATTGTCATACATTTGCATTTGCATTTCATAGGAAAATTCTAGAAAAATAGTCACTGTAAAACTTGTTGGCAGATATGAACAACAACCTTGAACATCAATCTAAACATTAAGATCTTAAATTTATAGAACCCTACATAGAGACCCAGTCGCCATTGGGTGACCCAATCCTTGTACAGGTGCTTAAACAAGATTTTTAACATTGTTTTGTCTATGTTTTCTCAATTCCATTATACTTGCATATCCCTATTTTGTAATCAGTAATTGCATATTTTTAAGAATTTAGCATCTAGTTCATTTAGTGAAAGAAAGTGCACTATTTAGGCTCAAAATTTGCATTTAAAAATCATCATTTTTAGGTCTCTACATCTTACAATCTGTCAATTGTTACATTTTAGATTTTAAATTTGTATTCAATCTTCTTCAATCATTTTTAACATTGCTATATACTTGCATTATGTTTTAAATTGGAATATATTAAGCCAATTATTGAAAACTATTTACTATTTTAGTTGTCTGCAAGTAGAATTAGAACCCTCAAATAGTGTGTTCTACAATCAAACTTCAAACTTTCAGAACCCTTGACCAAGACTCAATTGTCATTGGGAAACCTTGTCCTACTTGTCTTAGCCAAATAAAAAAAATTTGAGACCTCAGTTATTGTGTCTTCTATTAGGTCATATTTTCTACTTTCTATTTCTAAGTGTTTAATGTACTTATTTAGCAATTTTTTATTCATCTTGGGTGCACTTTTGGTGTTGTGAAACTTTCATGAGTTTCACAACCTGGTGTCCTATTTCCAATACTTTAGTGACACATAGTTTGAGTCTCATGGCATCCCACACTTCTAGTACTTTCACTATGGATCTTGAGTTATCTAACCCTTTCACGCCAAGTGTTGTCAATACTCAACCCATTTTGAATTCTATCCATAATGCCACAATTCCTATGAACTTACAACCAACCACTGTTACCGATGTTGAAACCATGGTGGCTCATGTCCCTAAAGAGAAATTGGAAAAATTGGAAAAATCCTTAGAAAAATTTCAAGACTATGTGAGCATGGAGTATATAGCTGGCATAGTGGTTCCCTTCATAGATAACATGAGGAAAATGCTTGATGATGCTCAAGGATTAGAGGTAATGCATAGTTTAGCCTACATTATAGATAATCATGTACCTACAATGGCTAGTTGCGCTTAAAATTTGGGGTACACTCGAAGTCAAAGAGGAAATCAAGTTTCTCTTCCTACAACTATAGCCTCTATTTTCACATAGACAAACCCAACTATTACCACAATCATGCAACCAAGCAATAGTATAGCTCCAACTTTGGGTATTTCCACTGGGAATCCTTATATTTTTGTGAACTCAAACATCATATCTCTGAACCCATCACCTCTCACAAACTTGCAATATAGTTCCCCACCTAACACATACGCACTTCCACCATATTCACCTCATTCCCAAAACACAACAACCAATACTTCCATCATAAACCAACTCTTGCAAAATGTGACATTCATTCAATAATAGATTTCAACATTAAACCAAAACCAAAATGGACAACCATCACAATATGTCAAGAGAAACCCATTATAATTGGAGATATTGAAAGCACAAATGCCATAAAACATAGAGATACCCCACTTTGAGAAATACAATGGTAAAGGAGACCCTAGCAACCATATATCGGCATACACAACCTTATGTAGTGAATTCATTTTTGAAGATAAGCTCTTGGCTAAAATTTTCCCTAGGTTTTTAAAGGACATGGCCTCGGATTGGTTTTGTTCATTACTGAATAACTCAAATCACTCATTTATGAGCTTTTTGATGCTTTCCTCAACCATTTCCAAGTGCAAATTGGTCCCAAGGTCAATATAAATTATTTAATGAAATGTAAACAAGGACAAGGTGAAAAATTTATAGATTTCATAAGCCACTATCAGTTAGTGCTATCACAAGTTAATCTAACTCAAGTCCTGATGTGGAAATTCAAATAATGTTCATTGACAACTTACAAGAAGGTATAAGAGAAAAATCCTATTGCAGAAATATTCATCATTTATAATTTTGTGCACAAAACTTTGTGATTATCATAATTCAATTAATAAGTATGAGGCATATTCATCTAAACATACCGATAAGTCCGATCTTGTACATCAAACTAGTTACCAACAATTTAAGAAACCAAACAAGAAATTTTTAAAGATAAATTCATCTCAAAAAAACCATGTTGAACCTCAAGTTGCTACCATAAGCTCTACCCCATACCAATTCTAACCTAGGGGTAGACAATTTACTCCATTCAGTCATGTTGCAACTTTTGACTAAGAATTTAATTCAATTTCCTCCCATCAACCTATGGACACAACTAAACCCTTACCTCCAAATTACAATCCAAATGACTTGGCCAATATCATGACAAAGGTAATAAGTTAGTTGCTCCACACAACCAAAATTTACAAATCTTCACGAACCCAATGCAAAATCATTCAACCAAGTTTGTGAAAGCTAGTGAAGTCAAGAATGATGTGATGAATGTTGATAAGATTAAGGACATAAATGATTATAATAATGATGATAAGAGTGATAATGAGGATGACCTAGATGACATGGTCAGTCTCATAGACATCTAACTTCGTAAGTTCCAAACCACTTTGTTACCTATCATTTATTTCACTCATATTGATGCTTCTATACATAAACCTAATGGTCCTCTCTATATCACCAGACGTATTAATAATAATCCCACAAATGGGATACTCATTGATCCTACATATGTAGAGAATGTGATCACTGAGGAATTCTTTTTTTTTTATGAAATTTATCAAGATTCTTATGAACAATCGAAAGCATGGATTAAAACGCAATGGTTTTTCTTGTTCTATGATAGGTTTGATCACTCTTCCATTAAATATTGGACCAAAAAAATTATATGTGCCATTCTCCATCATCCCAATGTCAGACCAATTTCAAGTGAAGCTTAGTTATCCATGGCTATGCTCCATGAATATTGTCCCATTGGTTATTCACAAGTGTATAAAGTTTCCCTTTAAAAATGAGATATTTACAATGCATAATAGTGGATTCAATCCTTTGTCTTCTCATGGGAATTTTTCATTGGATTTCTTTTGGCCTGGACCTATGGAACCTATAATGACTTATGAAGATTTATTTTTCGTCATATCAAAAGTTCAAAGAAAAATGCTTAACAGAGTTATCTCTTATCATTATTCCTAAGTTTGATGGTTACATGGTTTTTCCTTCTCCCCAACCTACCATTTATGAACCTATGATTGAGCCAAAATCCCTTACAAAAAACCAAGATAAGTACACTACAATTCTCCCACCTATCTTCTATAAAAGACTAAGAGACAATAATGTGATTCCTTTTGTGACTCCAAAGATTGAAAAAAAAAGAAAAAAAAGTATATAGATCTAAAGAGACTATGGTTTCCCAACCCCCCCATGGTTAATTTAGTTCCTCCCTTAAGGGAAGAAAAGAAACCAATGGTTGATAAACTGCTCCTACACCTTCACAACTTGAAAATTGTGTAAAAAGAAATTGAAGTTCTAAAGAGCATAGGCATAGATGTTGTGCTATCACTCATGAATTAGAAGAAAATAATAAACCAACACCACCCACACCTATGGAAACAACTCAAGAAGAAATCCAACTTGTACTAAAATAAGACATATAATCAAAACAAAAGAATCAAACAAGAGGATTCAAATCCAAATATCATAAAACCTCCTATTGTGATCAATTTGGATGATGATGATGAGATTTATAAGATTGATGAAGAAGTGCATAATAAGATAAATTTGTTATTTTCCACTTCTATGAAGTTAGATAGGGGCAACCGTGATGATCCTCCTAATGAGAGTGACCCATCACGTGTTGAACCTAGTGATGCTCCTAGTATGATATTTATTGTGGTCCCCTTGGCTAGTTATCCACATTCCTTATATGATGAGTAAGATTGGGATGCAGACGACTTCCTCTAGGTTGGCTTGTTGGTAGTTGTTGTCATTGATGTCAACACTAATGTTTGTGTTGTCATTAATGTCAACACTGATAGATGTGTTGTTGTCTAAAATTCATGTCCATATTGATGGCTAGAGATTGTTGGCATCTATTGTGAACACTAATTGAAGAATTTCATGGTTGGATCTCATTCCCTATCAAAGAAAAGAAGAATTGAAGAAGCTCATGGTTGGATGGCATGCCTTATTAAAGAATTAAAGAAGTTCAAAGAAGAGAAGAAATGAATAATTTCATGGTTGGATGTCATGCCTCATCAAAGAATACAAGAATTGAAGAAATTCAAAGATGATAAGAGTAAGAAGCTCATGGTTGGATATCATGCCTTATCAAAGAAGTATTTTTCATGTTCATATAATGAATTATTTCTATCAGTAGAGTAGAGTTGATTTAATACTAATATGTTCAAATGAGGATTAGAAGCATTAAGATGAGGATTAGAAGCATGAATAATGTTGGGGAGATGTTGTTGAAGGTCTACAATATTTCTCTTGCTCTCTTCTAATTTTCTTGATAATTTATGGGTTGTTGAAAGGAAGTCATTGTCTCTACAAGTTCCTCAAATGATTCTAGTTTAGGAATCTACATTGAAGTATGTCCAAGAAAATGCTTTGCATTCCTCTGTTGTTGTAGTTCTAATCTTGCAGTTTGGTATTCAATGTCACTGCTCTATGTATGTTTCACTCCTATGTTTTGAGGTCACCTTTGTTGTTGAGGAGAGTTCTATGAATTGTAGAAGGTTGGTAGAGTCGCTAGTTGTCTGGACTAGTCCAAGAAATACTCTGCATTTCTCCACATTGTTGTCTCTTCTCCCACAGCTTGGTGAATGTGCTTACAATGTCTGTACAATGTCTTAGTTCCAATATCATATACTGAAGTGGTCCAAAAGTTTTTCTATAATTATTACTATTGGAAACTTGAGTTGTTGGGAGAGATTGTTGAAGATTGTTGGCATTGTCATTAGTATTTTCATTGATGTCAACCCCTTATATATTGAGATTGTTGGATAATGTTGCACTATGTTGTGGTTTGATGTCACATTGATATCAACCCCTTGTGTAGTCTTAATGTAAAGGAATTGTGGTGTTGTTGTCATCAATATTATCATTAATGACTTGTATGCTTGTTATAAGTAGATATTGTACATAAACGTAGTTGGTTCACTTGGTTTCCAAATACTTTTGAGAAAATTTGAATAAAAGAGTGTGCAAGGTAATAGAGTATTGTTCTATGTTATTTTTTGTATTTCTTCATGGTTGAAGATATGCTTATGCGGTTTGGAAGTGATGGTCAATAGTGTTTATAGGTGTTGTATCTAAAGTTTTATATTTTGGATCATATGACACTAGAAGATGTGTTTGACACAGGGTTGCCTATGAAGCAGGTCGTTTGGGAGAAATGGAAATGCTTCGCATTTCTCTATGTTTAAGTTTCTTGTCTTATAGATTTTGGGACATTTTTGTATTTTTTGTATCTACCTTCTGTTGGAGTGGTTCATGTCAAGTTGCTCCACAATTTTAGTTCTTGTGTTGGAATTCACTGGTAGTGCATCCCGATGTGTAGGATGATAGTGTTCTTTATTTCAAGTGGTTGTACCAATTTTGCAAAGTAGTATGGTGTTGTTGGAATATTCTTGGATATTGTGTGATGTTTCTAGATGTGTTCTACATGTTTTTTGGACCTGGAGAAGCATGTATGTGGTCGCTTGTAGTGCTAGTTTAGGTTTGGCCAACATGGCATGTTGGTGCTATTTATGGAGATACCTCATGGATTGTGGATGTGTTGCTCGTAGTGTGGTGATGTATATTTGGGTTCTAGTTAACCCTTGGTGTTTTTTTCCTTCACTTATTTACACCATAGAGGTGTTTGGTGCTAACCTATTTGGTGTTGTATGTTTGGGGTGCATTTATTTCATTAATGATGACCTTAAGGAGTTGTTTGAGGTTGCATTGATAGTATAAATGCAATGTAAATTGTTGGATATGTAGTGTGGTGAGTGTGAGATGTGAATGTGATCAAGTGTGGCAATATTGGTGTGATCTTGAATGCTTAAAGATACCAAATCCAGTGCGCAGAAGGTGTCTACATTTCAGTATGCTTGAAGTTGTTGGAGGTAGTGAGTCAAAGGTTGTGGATGGCATAGAACTGCAGTGGTGGATCTTTCCTATTGCACTAAGATAGTGAATCTCTTTGTAGCAGTCTTCCTCTATTCTTCTTTCTTCCAGATAGTGAGGTCATTGGGTAGTGAGCCCTTGGTAGTGATCCTTTCTTCTTTTATAGGTAGTGAGCCCTTGGTGGTGAGCCTAGCTGTATTCACTATTGTTATTCATGTTGGTGTAATTAAATGTCTTGTACCTTGTCCTAGGTCATGATTACACCTTAGTTAAGTTTACTTAGGGACCACATAGGAGGTTGTTAGAGAATTTCCACTTTTGGTGGACTTGACATGTCATTACCTCATCACTTCCACCTTTTGTGGACATATCATGTGATTATCTCTCCACCTTAAGTGGAGTGATAGCTCTTCATAGTTGTCTCATGTCATAAGATTCTAACACTTGTCATAATCTTATGCCCTTCTATGTTCTCACCTTGGCTATATAACCAAGGGGTCTTTCTCATTTGTAATCAATCATAATCATATCATATCAATGAAATTGAATACAATTTATTCTTGTCATATTCTCCCTCTCTTTTCTTGTGCTTTCCATTTGGTCCATAGATCTTGGGTGGCAGCCATAGCCAATTCTAACATGGTATCAGAGCGGGTTGGGTGCCATTGGAGAGTCTTATTCTGAAGAGAGATTCCAGATCTAAGGAGGTTCCGTTCATGGCTCTTTGTTGTAGGTTCATATCCAAGCTTGTTGGTGCAAATCTGAGCTCACCATTGCGTCTGGAAGGTTCGAGATAGTTGATTTTGCCTTTTGTTTCGTCCAAATCAGACATACGAGGCCAAATCTATGAGGGTTTGAAGCTGAAGAGTGGTTGCCAGATCTAGAAGGTAGCTACAATTTTGGAGCATTTTGGGTCAAATCCGACCTTGCCATTGCGTCCAGAAGGGCCAAAAACCCTAAGATCAACTGTCAATTTGTCATTTTTGGAGCAAGTCA
>VDFB02072220.1:38037-172245 GCA_007258455.2 Sequoia sempervirens
CTACTAGAGATCTCCTCATCATCAAGTTTGATAGATGATTTTGGTTCTTCTTTCTCAAGTGTGGGAGGAAGATTAACCACATCCTCTTTCATTTCTTCTTTCTTTGGTTGTAGAGCCACAAGAGATAATTTCAATTCTCTAAAAATACACTTCTATTAAATACGATTTTTTCTACCACTAGGTCCCAAAGCTTGTACCCTTTCATACCAATACCATAATTGATCAAGATACATTTTACTACTTTTTCTTCCAACTTTATCCACTTACATAATCCTCACAAAAAATTACTTAAAGATGTCTTAATGATTGATTCTTAGCCAATCACACTTACATGGATCTATTATCAAGAACCACTAATATAGGAGATCTATTAACAAGATAGAAATCAGTGGCAACAACTTCAACCTAAATTTTTTTATGTAGGCCAATTACACTAAGCATACTCCTAGCCCTCTCCGTCAACATCATTTTGATCTTATATGTAGCTCGATTTTCCTAAGGAGTATATAGATTTTTTGCATTCCTATAAATTCTATGTTCTTTATAAAAATTATCGAAATATGGAAAAAACTCACCACCATTATCAATCCTTGAATTCTTAATCATTTTACCAGTTTGATTTTCAATAAAATATTTAAAATCTTTAGATTGAATAAAGACTTGATTTGGCAGGCCCGCCCCATGGCTGGCACTTCCGCTATGCTCACCGGGTCACGAAGTCGAAGGCCCCTGGCCCCGTGGCAGTACCGGCGGCGGTCGCGCCAGGCCGGTCACGCGAAAGTTTATCGTGCACTGCAGCTATAGGGTCAAGTACCCCGATTCTCGCAAAAATAAAAATAAATAAAGACTTTAGATTTTATTTTGAGGAAAAAAAACCATGTTGTAATAGTATGGTCATCAATAAATGATATAAAATAAATAGATTTAGAAAGGAAAGGAATATTCACAAGACAAAAAACATTAGAACACATATCAATTCCAACATCCCAAAAGATTTGTGAGAATTAGAATAAAATTGAACATGGTTCCATTTTTTATAAATGCAATGTGCACACAAATTGAACTCAAGATTACAGTCATATAAGCCCTCAATATGGCTTTTATTATTTAGGGCTCTATGATATTTCTCACCAATATAACCAAGTTGGTGGGTGCTATAACACTATCTCCTCAGTAGGAAGTTTCATTTCTAATGTGACTGTTAGTAAATAATGCAACTAATGATCATGGTGAAGACTTAGGAGTAAAAAAATATCAATTGTATTGAACTATGTATGCATCTAACTTGAACAAATTGTCGACTCAAACATCCTTAGTGAGCATCATAGCCCCTCTAGTCATTTTTCACCCTCCATAAAAGAAACCAATATCCACACCTACATCATTCATTTTACTTACAAATAAGAGGTTTTACTCCAAACCAAATATATGTGGAACGCCATTGATCACATTCACTCATCTATCAAGGAATCAAATCATGATTTTTCTATGGCCAATGATCCTCAAATGAGAATCATCACCTAAGTACACCTTCCCATAGTCAATTTATTCATACTTCGTGGACCAACCCTAATTTGAGGTTATGTGAAAAGATGCACCAATTTCAATAAGCCACACATCTTCTAATGCATGGGTTTCTAAGTAGAAAAAAGAGCATCATTTTCATCTTGAGAGGATTTATTAGAATCTAAATTTGAGGTCTTCTTCTTCTTCTTCTTTTCCTCCTTGTACTCCTTATGAAAGTGACTAGTTTTATAGTAATTCCAAGATTTTTCCTTGGAATTTCCAAGAGATTTAGATCATGAGACTTTAATCTTGGTTTGTCTTGCTTCTCAAGTCTTCTTCGTTCCTTTTTCTTTAGATCTACAACAAACCACAAGAGCCTCCTTATCCATTTCAAAAGTCTTTCTTAGCTTCTCTTTAGACAATGGTGATTAATGACATCATCAATATTAAAAGAGTTAGTGATAACTCTCCATGGCCATGCCAAGGTGACCCCATGAATTTGATAATGAATAAAGAAAATTCATACAATGATCTTGTTCTTCCATTTTGTCACCAACTAGGAAACAATCATATTGAATGCATTTAGATGATCTACGATAGATCCTCCATCTTCCATATGCTTCCAACAATTTTCTCTTCATGGACATTAAGTAGAATAGAGTCATCCAAACAAAGTTTTATCACACCCTTAGCCTTCCAATCCATCAGATGCCAATCTTCTTATTTCATGCTCATTGGCATCTTTTTAAACATAATAATCCATAGATCTCTATCAACCAACATGTCCTCCATCTTGAGTTTTACAAACTTAAAGTTTCCTCCATTGAAACTTTTCTTATCTATCCTCCCAAACATGCTAGCCATCTCTTTCCTATAACAAAGATCAATACTTTGTGCAAGCTCCCACTCAAAAATAATATTAGATCAAAAAACCCTCCACCCACAACTAGAAGTAATGAGAAACAAAGTAAAATTAAAATAATCTAAAACACATGCAAATATAAAAAATTGCACAACACAAGATATATGTGGAGAAATTTAACCCTTTCAAGAGAAAAAAACCCACAAGTTCAAAAATCTTATTTAATGCATTATGAATGAAATGAGTTTACAATCTTGAAAAATAGGTCTTCTTCTAAGAGTATTTGGTGTTGATTTTGGAGCTATTTTTATAGCATAAAGATGCATGCAAAACCCAACATGTATAACCCACTCTAGAAGACATCAATATAGAGAGAATACAATTATGAAGGTAACTTCTAGAGGAATCTACATGAGATGGGAATCTAAATCCACTTGGCACATTTTTCCACCACCTCCAAATATGAAAATGATGCTTGTACAAGTTTCTATGACTCCTCTTGCAAACCTCCAATCTTGGGTGCCTTATTTTTACTCAAAATAGGTATCATAGATGCCCTTAGACACTTTACAACCATCATAGAATTTGTCATAATTGACAACACTTACATTTGTAAGAGAATCAATCATAACTCACTAATAATATATGATTCTCTTACAACTTTTCATAACTCAGCTTGGGTCCCTAGGATCCCCATGCAAAGATGCCTTCCAACACTTGTCCAACTTGTCATAGATCTAGCTCTTACATGTCATAACTTGTCATAGGAAATTTTCATACATTAATTATAAGAGGTCGACACTTGGAAAATATTCTCTACCACAAATTGGGACACCTACATTCCCATATGGGGGCACAAACATCCTTGTTAGCTCCCATATTACTTGTCAATATTATGACAAATAATCATGTCAAATCATACTAGATGAAGAAATGAGATAAGCAAGAAAATAAAATATAGGCATAAATTAATAAAATATTTGTTAAATCAATACTTTATGAAATATTAAGGTTGAGACACCTTAATTTTTAACACTTCCAAACAGTTTACTATCATTTCCCCATTTTCCTTCAAATTTCACAAAATCATCCAAACTATAAAATAACTCTTGATTTTCTATCATTCAATTGCTACATCCACTATTTAGAAACCATATATCCCTAGAAATTTCTTCAACAACATTGCAAGTTATGAATAAAATTCATGTATTATTTTTAGATAACTTGAGCAATTTACACCATGTTTATCCACCTCTTCTTATTTCTTGCTACATTATTCTACCAAATGACCAAATTTCTTACAATAATAATACTAAATGTGAGATTTATCAAACCTTATGATTGATTCCTTCCTCGTCCTCTATTATTGAAATTTTGAATGGACTAACTAGTCATTTCTCCTTGATTTGGACTATTGTGTCCACCTCTACCTCTTCCTCTTCCTCTAAAGTTCAATCTTCCTTTTCTTCTGCTAAATAATACCTAGGATTTGAAAGCAATATTTGAAGAATAATTGTTCTTCCTATTCATTCTAGATTCTTAAGATAATAAGGATGTGAGTAGTTCATTTACAAATAATTGAACTAAACCTTTTGATACATCAATAACAACAACAATTGCATCAAATTTACTAGGAAAACTTCTAAGAACCTTTTCTACCACCGTTTGATCAATTATATTGTATCCATGCATCCTCATTTGAGAAACAATATTCATTATGTAGTAATAGATCATTAAATTTAGATGCACTTATATGAAGATTTTCAAAACTTCTCCTTAATGTTTGTAACTTAGCTACTTTTACTTTGATCGTACCTTGGTAAGCGATTTCCAATGCCTTCGAAATACTGAATCATCCATATCTTGTTGAATAAAGAATAAGGCTTTAGCATCTTTTTTCTTGCTATCTTTGATCTGATATTTTTTTCCTTGTGATAATGCCTGACAGGTTGCCTGATCCTGTTAAAACCATTTTCTGTAAGATCACACACATTTTGAGTATTGACCTGAAATCATAGTTCTTACCGGTGAAAATGGGAATTTGGGGCTAAGAAGTGCTGGTATTTGCTGTCATAGACTTCTCCAATAGCTGCACCCTGTTGCTTTTAATTTAATATGGACAGCAGCTTCCTCTATTGGATTGCCGCTTCCTCCTTTCTTCTCCTTTGCACTTAGCTACAGGGCGATCCCTCTGACGTACGCGCGGGTTCCAAAATCTTCTTTGCCGGGGTTCTCTCTCAGCTGCGAACTGCTTTTATTCATGATGGTCTTTCTTTCGTCTGCCTTCAATCACCTTCGCTTTGATCTCCTTGAACAACGATCTCCTTTTATATTTAACTGCCATTGCTCCAAACCAGCAAGATCTCACCTTATCTAAATGTCCACTTTTACAAACTTATAACCGCTAACAATCTTCTTCGTGATCCGCAACCTAGCTCGATACCAATTGATGAGCAACATATGGCTAAATAAGGAAAGATGAGGCAACATATATAAATAAAATTCATTGATGCATGCAAAGGTACAACTGCTAGTTTCTTTTAAGACCAATTAAAATCAAGAAATTTGCCTAAATAGATTTTTTCTACTTAATTAAGAAAAATCTAATTTGAATAGAAGCTCCTCGTATTATCCAGAAACTTCTTCTTTCGAAAGCTTTCCCGCTTTTTATAAATATGTCAATATTTATCTCTCCCATGTATTATTGATGAAGTATGATTTTCGAAAAGCTCCTGATGTAAAAGATTTTCTGAGATAATAAAAGCTATTGATCCTTGCCCCGTGGTTTTTCCTCCACATTGGAGGTTTTCCACGTAATCTCTATGTTATTGTCAATGTCTTATTTGCTGTCTACTTTATTTACTGTGTTTTAATTTTATTGCTGTTGTTATTATTTTTATTCTGGTTTAAATTACATAACAACTGGTATTAGAGCAAAGTTGCTGGAAGATTTGGTGTGTGTAGGTTTTATTTCTCTCTTTCATTGAGCAGCATGGAGGTCACAACGAGTGACATGGAGAAGTTAAATGGGGCTAATTTTTCCCTATGGAAATCCCAAATGGAGGACATATTAATTCTGAAAGATCAGTATTTGCCACTCAAAGGAATATCAAAGAAACCCACAACGATGACGGATGAAGATTGGAAAAAGTTGGATAGAAAGGCAGTTGCAACCATTCGTCAATATTTGGCTAAAAATGTATATTTTAATGTTGCTGGAGAGAAGATAGCAGCAGAATTATGGAAAAAGCTTCATGATCTATATGAAAAGAACACAGCATCAAATAAAGTTTTTTTGATGAAAAAACTATACAATCTCAAGATGAAGGAGGGTGCTTCTGTAGCAGAACATTTAAATGAGTTCAACATAATTACTAGTCAGCTTGCCTCTATTAAAATCACTTTGGATGATGAGATTAGAGCCATCTTATTAATGTGTTCAATGCCAGACAGTTGGGAGAATTTGATCGTAGCTATTAGCACTTCGGCACCTGGAGGAACTCTGAAGTTTGATGATGTCAGTAGCAGTTTAATGAATGAGGAGTTGCGGCGTAAATCAATGACAGAGAACTAGGGAGGAGAAGCCTTAGCCATAGCTGATCACGGTAGAAAATTTGATCAAAACCGACAAGGGCGTTCGAAGTCAAGAGGAAGATCAAAATCAAGAAGAGGTAGAATTACCTGTTATCATTGCGGCAAATTGGGACACATGAAAAGAGAATGTCGATTTTGGAAGCGAGAGCAAAAGGAACAAAAACCAGCAAGTGCAAATGAAGATACTACGGCTGTTGCATCAGATGGTGAGGTATTAATTACTGTTTCATATGAGGATGCATGCCTTTGTGCTTCTAATCATGATATTGATTGGATTTTAGATTCTGGAGCCTCCTACCATGCTACCCCAAGTAGAGAAAATTTTATTTCTTATAAATCTGGTCATTTGGGTAAGGTTCACTTGGGTAATAATAATTTATGTAATATTGAGGGTGTGGGGGATGTTTTAATAAAAACAAAAGATGGTTGTAGTTTATTGCTTAAACAGGTCAGGCATGTACCAAAGCTTGGAATGAATCTAGTTTCAGCTGGAAAGCTAGATGATGAAGGCTACCATATAGTATTGGCAAGGGATGCTGGAAAATCGTAAAGGGTTTGCTAGTTGTTGCAAATGGGCAGAAAACAGGCACTCTTTATACATTAAAGTCAAAGTTGCAAAAGTCAGATATTGCTATTGTTGCAGAGGAGCCTGCAGCAGATTTATGGCACAAAATACTTGGACACATGACAGAAAGAGGCCTAAAAATACTTGCTAAGCAAAACCTTTTTCCTGGAATAAAAGGTACTTAATTTAAATTTTGTGAACATTGTATTATGGGTAGACAGAAAAGAGTGTCCTTTTTAAGGAATAATTCGAAAAGGGATACAAAAATATTAGAGTTGGTGCATTCTGATGTTTGTGGCCCATTTAATATAAAATCACTAGGTGGGGCTGCTTATTTTGTAACTTTTATTGATGATGCATCAAAAAAGGTGTGGGCTTTCCCTATTAAGAGTAAGGATCAAGTTTTAGATGTTTTTCAGAAATTTCATATGGCTGTTGAAAGGGAAACTAACAAACTATTGAGATGTATTAGAACAGATAATGGTGGGGAGTATTGCTCCAAAGCCTTCGAAGAATATTGCAGTAAACATGGGATAAAGCATGTAAAAATAGTTCCTCTCACTCCACAACAAAATGGAACAGCTGAGAGAATGAATCGAACAATACTGGAAAAGGTGAGAAGTATGCTTTCAAATTCTAGTTTCCCTAAACATTTTTGGGCAGAGGCTGTCCGAACTGCTTGTTACTTAATAAACCGCTCTCCCACAACTTCATTAGATGGAGGCATTCCCGAAAAGGTGTGGACCGGTAAGGAGTTATATTATTCTCATTTGAAAGTTTTCGGTTGTGAAGCTTATGTGCACATTCCTAAAGAACAAAGGTCCAAGTTGGATGAAAAATCATTGGAATGTATTTTCTTAGGATATGCTGACAATGAGCTAGGTTATCGGTTGTGGGATCCTCTAAAGAGAAGAATTATCAGAAGTAGGGATGTTATTTTTAATGAAGGACAAATGTTTAAAAATACTGACAAAAGTGTGGAGATGCAGAAATTTGTTGAAATTATAGGACAAGAGGAACAACAAGAAAATCTGCCACCTTTACAAGAAGCCACTGCTGGAAATAATGACTAGCAATTACAACATAATGGGAATGAGGGACAACAAGAAGTAGAAACTGTGCAAGAGCCATTACAAGAGATTCCAGTTCGTAGATCTACTAGGCCTCAAAAGGTTTCACAGAGATATCCTCTCTCAGATTATATTTTATTAACTGATGAAGGTGAACCTAGTTGTTTTCAGGAAGCTTGTCAAGATGAGCATAGTAAAGAATGGCAGAAAGCAATGGAGGATGAAATGGATTCTTTGCAAGAAAATAAAACTTGGGAGTTGCTAAAGCTTCCAAAAGGAAGAAAAGCTCTACAAAACAAATGGGTGTACAAGATCAAACATGAGGGTGATGAGAAGAAGAGATACAAAGCAAGGTTGGTCGTGAAGGGATTTGCTTAGAAAGAAAGTATTGACTTCAATGAAATTTTTTCACCTGTTGTTAAAATGTCATCCATTAGAGTTATTCTTGATCTTGTTGCCGCTCTAGATTTAGAATGTGAACAGTTAGATGTAAAGACTGCCTTCCTTCATGGAGAATTGGAAGAGGAAATTTATATGGAGCAGCCAGAAGGCTTTAAAATAAGAGGTAAAGAGAACTTGGTTTGCAGGTTGAAGAAGAGCCTCTATGGGTTAAAACAAGCACCTCGCCAATGGTATAAGAAATTTGATTCTTTTATGTTGGAGCATGGTTTTAATAGGCTAGAGACTGATCATTGTGTCTACATCATAGATATGATCAGGACAAGTACATTATATTATTGTTATATGTGGATGATATGTTAGTTGTTGGACAGGATAAGAATATGATTAACAAGTTGAAGAAGGATTTGAGCAGCCAGATTGCAATGAAGGATTTGGGTCCAGCACAACAAATATTGGGCATGAAGATCATTCGTGATAGAAAGAAGAAAAAGTTGTGGCTGTCACAAGAAAAGTATATTGAGAAGGTGCTTGATCAACTTAATATGCAGTATGCCAAACCAGTTGGTACACCTCTTGCTTCCCATTTCAAATTAAATTCTGCTTCATGCCTTTGTAATGATAAAGAGAAGGAAGAAATGAAAAATATTCCTTATGCTTCAGCAGTCGGTAGTTTAATGTATTCCATGGTATGCACACGCCCAGACATTGCACATTCAGTGGGAGTAGTTAGCAGGTTTCTTGCCAATCTAGGAAAACAACATTGGCAAGCAGTGAAATGGATGTTAAGATACCTTAAGGGTACTCATCATTACTGTTTATGTTTTGATCATACTAATATGGTGTTTGAAGGTTTTACAGATGCAGATATGGCTGGAGATGTGGACACTAGAAATTCCACCACTGGTTATCTATATACATTTGCAGGAGCAACAGTGTCTTGGGTATCTAAGCTACAAAAAAATAGTAGCTCTCTCCACAACAGAGGGAGAATACATAGCTGCAACTGAAGCGTGTAAAGAGATGTTGTGGATACAACGATTTCTTGGAGAGTTGGGCATAAAACAAGACAAGTATGTGCTATATTGTGATAGTCAGAGTTCCATTCACTTGGCGAAAAATCCAGCTTTTCACTCATGAACCAAACACATTGACTTAAGGTATCATTGGATTAGGCAGGTGTTGGAGGAAGGAAAGCTACACTTGGAAAAGATCCATACAGCTGAGAACCCTGCAGATATGTTTACAAAAATACTACCAAAAGCCAAGCAAGAGCTATGTAGGAGCTTAGCAGGCCTGCAGATGACTTGATGCGTAGGCTTGGGCAAGGATCAATAGCAAAAAGGATCATCTACAATTGCAGTTTCCTATCCAGGAGCCTTGTATTTAGCTTCAAGTGGGAGAATGATAGTTGTGAAGGCTAAATTTAGCTTCAAGTGGGAGAATGTTAGTTTTCTGAAGACTAAATTTAAAAATCAAGAAACTTCTATTTCAAATTAAGAAAAATATAATTCGAATAGAAATCAAGAAACTTCTATTTCGAATTAAGAAAAATCTAATTCGAATAGAAATTTCTCGTATCATCCAGAAACTTCTTCTTTCGAAAAGCATTTTATAAATATGTCAATATTTATCTCTCCTATGTATGATTGATGAAGCATGATTTTCGAAAAGCTCCTGATGTAAAAGATTTTCTGAGATAATAAAAGCTATTGATCCTTTCCCCGTGGTTTTTTCCTCCACATTGGAGGTTTTCCACGTAATCTCTGTGTTATTGTCAATGTCTTATTTGCTATCTACTTTATTTACTGTGTTTTAATTTTATTGCTGCTATTATTATTTTTATTCTGGTTAAAATTTCATAACTTTCAAAAAAGTTTCTGGATAATACAAGAAATTTCTATTCGAATTAGATTTTTCTTAATTCGAAATAGAAGTTTCTTGATTTTTAAATTTAGTATTCAGAAAACTAACAATATCATCCTTCTTCCCCTTGCTCTTCCTCTTCTTTTTTAGATGATGGGACTGAAAGATAATGAACGATCAATGAAAAAAATATAAAAAATGTCTGCAACCGCATCATTAGCTAGTTGTCCTCTCGGTTAGCATTGGAATTCAGCCAAAATGGGTGAGAAGAGAAAGCGGATCTCTTAACAATAAGTTGAGATTAGATCATTTTACAATCCCCATTTTGTGTAGAATCTAAAGCAGCCAATAAACAGGAAACAAATAAAGAACAGACCAAACACAGAATTCTTTTAACACGAGCGCAAACAGTCTCTTTTATTTCTCTGATGATTAAATCAGTTACATATAATCTCTCTTTATAGAGGTTCATTACAATTCCTTGTACATTCCTTCTACATGCAAATTTTATATTTCCGATCAATTTAGCATGTGCAACTTAGCCTACCTCAAAAAAATAAAAAAAATTAGAATCATTACAATTCCTTCTACATGCAAATTTTATATTTCCCATCAATTTAACATGTGCAACTTAGCCTACCTCAAAAAAAAATTGGAATAAACAAGATGAATTGCATGACGATGAGACACATGCATCACTTCCCAACATTTTGGGTATCAGAAGAAAATCGGAAAAATCGTTAGCTAATTTTTCCTTTAAAATTATATTTCTTTATAAGAACTCTTTTCACGGGCCAAAAGAATACCTGCCTACTGTTTTTCAATTCACCATTTTTTTGTTGAATATCTCACAAGAATAACATCCACCCAAGCCAACTTTCTTTAGAATCTAGCCAAGAGGCTCTAACATTAAGGCAGGATGGTCCTCGTGCCTGTTATAATAATCTCCAGCATGTGGATCAAGGAGCGCATCACCAATAGCAAGGTCAAAAGGAAATGACCAAATATCTACAACGGTGGAGTAGTAAACTCCAATGATAACCTCAGGAGCTCTATACTTCATGAGGTGGTGTATAAGACCTTGAATATTCTAGGAAAAAAATAAAGAAATGTCATCACTATTCAGTTTGTGAAGATTACAGTAACAATTCTCCAAAAACTCATTTGAGAAAAACTACCCAACTGAATATTGTGAATTTACAAGAAATTCTCCTCCTTTCAGTTATTACAATGGATGGCAAGACTAATACAGAACTACGAGGGAGGATGGAGAGCAAATTGTTATCTCCAACTAGGAAGATAACATTGACACCAAGTGAGGCATTCTAGAAAATTTAGGTCAAGTTGAATTACCAGCTAAGTTTCCAACATTATCTACATGTTTGGCTTAAGCTCCATCGTTATTAGGGTCTCAATTTTTTTTCATTTTCCAATTATAGTCCACCCTCCATTATTTTTTTTCTTGAAAGGGGGGCCTTAGCAAGCTGAGTAGAAATTCTATTGTGAGGGAAGATAAAGAGGAAAATCTCCATTCTTATGATCAAAATTGGATATAAAATAAGTATTTGAGAGGTTGAGATAAAGGACATGTCAACCTTTAGAGATGTCAACCTTGACATAGACATATTTTTTGGACGAGTAAAAATAAATTTCAAACGCAACATAAATAACCTTACCAAGCTTGCTAGCAATTGTGGTTGAGAAATTCAACAAGGTAAAAGAAAACTTGAAATTTCTATCCATATTGACTCACAAAAGATCTTTTCATTTAAAATGTAGTCTCCAAGGTTGAAAAACTAAATGAGATGCACATAAATATCAAGAGCATGATTAAAAATGTTCTACATAATTGACTTTAGTAAATTGAAAAAGAGAAAAATATTGGTGATGTGCTAGATGACATTAGGACATTCCTGTGTGGGGCCTAGTTCTTGCTAACCCAATGTTTGAACATTTTTTAGGGGGTGTTCTCCTAGCAAATTAACCTATTAAAATAAAATGCTCTAGCCATGTGTAAGCATTATCAATTTTGCAATGGATAACAAGACATTTGGAAGAGGATCAAAATTCATACTCCGGAACACCATGAGATAGATATCCGAAGGCACTTGTGTGATGAAACCATCATCAAAAGATTTCAAATCATTAACACCAATAAAATATATTTTGTGAATAGGATTTGAAATAATAAAAAATATATATTAAAAAAAACCTTTACACAATACAATTGAAATTATAATTTCTACATAAAAAATATAATATAACATCAAAACAATAACACAACTCAAACAAAACAAACCATTTTTGTTATTTTAACATTACCAAAAATATCTATATAATAATTTAATTATCATTACACATACCATCAAATTCACGTTGTTCTTATTTCCTTTCAATTTTAAATAAATAAAATCATAAATGTATATCTACTAATGGGAACGGCTCATGAGTTTTCTTAAGAAAAATAGAAAAGCATGAATAAAACGGAACTGAGAGTACTTGAAGTTTATCTTGAAATGCCAGCATTTTATCTCGTGCCGGGCACGACTCTATGTTTGAAGAATGCGTCTGGACTAGCTAGTTTTGAAGACCGAAAGGCTACGGGAGAAAACCGATCAACCTAATTACTCTGGAAGGTTGATTGTCAATTGTGACTGCAAATTAGTAAAAAAAAAATGAGAACAAAGTGTATTCTAATTTGAAACAACACCGGATTAGCCAATTTTTCATACAGTCAATATCTATTGTCAATTTTATTTATTAAAAACATATACTAAAAATCTAAGCTATAAAATTAGGCAAAGAGATTGTGGGCTGACGTGGACTCCAGCTGTACTGGAGTAATCTCCCCTGCCATTTCGTTCAACTACTCTCCTACCGCATTTATTTCTATATCCTTACTTCTTCTACATTCTTCTTTTTGTATCTAGACTCTTTTTTCCTCAAGGCGTATTCTGGAAGCTTCTCGTAAAAAGCTCTGTTGTGTAAAAAGAAAATATGTTGCTCTGTTTTTAGAAGAATGAAAAAACTCCGTTTTGAAGGGAAAAATGAAGGCATGATTGTAAGAGCATAGGGAGCTCTACTTTTGAGGCAAATTTTAATAAAGTTTTTACCTTTTTTTAATATTCTCCTCTGTGCAAAGTAATTCAGTCTTAATATTCTGTATGCTGTGAATTTGTTTGCATCTCTTTTGTTTGTTTTACTGGGGTTTGTTTTTTTTCTAACAAATTGGTATCAGAGCTAAGGAGTGTTGAAGATTCATTAAGGAGAATTTGCAGATCGATTAGCCAAAGTAAAGTCATTGTATGAGGTTGTTGGAATTGTAAATTTGCATAGTGGTTGCTGTCCAAGTGACTGACAAATGCTGCTGTCAAAGGAAGTGACAATCATAAGAAGAAATTGTTGTTGTATTAAAGATTAGAAGGCACCACATATAGAAGAATTGCTAGTCAAGATTTGAGCCACTGTAGGAGGAAGAATACCACAGCAGTTGAAGATCTTGAAAAAGCTAGTTGAAAAGGTTTGCGAGAAAAGCAAAATTGAAGAAAATAGGAAAAGGGTTTTATTGCAAAGGTAATTTTTATTTTGAAAATTATGGTAGGAACAAGTGGAAGCATTGCACAACCCCATATTCTAATTTTTAATAGAAAAAATTATAACTATTGGAGCATAAAAATAAAAATCCTTGTTTTGCTCTCAGGATGTTTGGGACTTGGTTGAAAATGGGTTCCTTGAATTAGCAGACCAGAAAGCTTATCAGGGTCTTACACAAGCTGATAAAGATTTGTTGAAAGGAAACAAGAAGGAGGATGCTAAAACATTGTTTATCATTCAACAGGGAATGGAAGAATCAATCTTTCCAAAAGTTCCAGCTGCCACAAAATCAAAACAAGCATGAGAAAGTTTGCAAACAACTTACCAAGGCATAAACAAGGTGAAAATAGCAAAATTACAAATTCTTAGAAAGGATTTCGAAAAATGAAGGATACATATTCATTAGATTCATTCTTCACTCATGCATTGGCAATAGTAAATCAGCTTAGATCCTATGGAGAAATCATTGGAGATCAAAAGATTGTAGAGAAAATACTTAGAAGCCTACCTACAAAGTTTGATCCAGTTGTAATAGTCATTCAGGAGGCCAAAGATCTTACTCAGCTATCAATAGATGAATTAATGGGATCACTCTTAGTACATGAGCAAAGATTAAATTGATCAGGGACATCATCACTAGAGAATGCATTCAAGACCCAACTTTCATTTCCTAGAACAAGAGGGAGATCAAATTATAGCAGAGACAAAGGACATTTTAAACCAAGAGGAGGAAGGGAAAATACACAATTTGAGAGCAGAAGACCAGCATCAAGCCCACATGCTCATTTTACACCAAGAGGAAGGGGGAGCAACTATTCTCATAGTCATCATCAAGGAGAAAGGTATGATAAATCCAACATCTAGTGTCATTATTGCAATAAATTTGGGCATTTTGCATTAGAATGTAGAAAAAAGCAATATGGCATGAATAAGCAAAAAACATACTTTACAAATGAAAACCAGCCCAACACTAGTGAATAAAACACCATATTGATAACATGCAATGTAACACACAAAAACTCCAAAGAAGTATGGTTCTTCGATAGTGGTTGTATTAATCACATGAGTGGGTGTAAGGAGATGTTTGCAACAATAGATGATTCGGTAAAATCAGAAGTAAAATTGGGAAATGATCAACAAGTTTGTCATCTAAGAAAAGGGTTAATTAACATAAGAACTAAGCAAGGTGAGGAGAAACATATTTCTTATGCATATTGTCCCTGGATTGCAACACAATCTCATAAGCATTGGGCAACTAGTGCAAAAAGAATATAGAATATACTTTGAAAATGGTGAATGTGTGATTCTAGACAAGAAACCAAGCAATAGGCTGATTGCAAAAGTTGAGATGACAAAAAATAGGATGTTTCCACTTATAATCCAAAGTGAACTATTCTTAGAGCCATAAGAATTGCAAAAATTTGTTGAGTTAGCTTCCAAAGCTTCATACAAAAATGAATATTGGATATGGCATTTAAGACTTGGACATTTAAACTTCAAAGGGTTACAACTGTTATACAAGAAAATAATGGTATATGGATTACCACCAATAGAGCCACTTAAAACAACATGTGAGTTGCATATTGGAAAAGCAACATAGGAAAGCATTTCCAATTAGAGAGTCTTATAGAGCAAAGTATCCACTTGAGATAGTGCATTTAGACCTTTGTGGACCTATGCAAACTCCATCCATAATTGGAAAACTCCATTTCTTGACATTTATTGATGATTTCAACAAAAAAGTGTGGGTTTATTTTTTGAAATATAAATCAGATGCATTTGTTGTTTTTAAGGAGCTTAAGGAAAAAGTTGAGAAAGAAAGTGGATACTATATCAAAACATTGAGAACCGATCAAAGTGGAGAGTACATGGGTATGTGCAGGATCATCATGAAAAAAACATGCCCTTAAGTGGCAAAAAATTCAAAAAAATTAGAGTTAGGCAACTTGACTTAAAAATTTGAATAAATTATCTATATTATTTCAAAAATATGTAAGAATAGAATATGTATCAAATTGAATGTAGTTTTTAAACTACTAGGTTTATTTAAAAATAAATAAAATCTATTTGGTGAAAATTTGAAATTTCAATGCAATAGTACTTAAATTTGAGGGAAAGAGTATAAACCCTATACGATTAGGAAAGTAAAAAAAGAAAAGGAAGAGGGTTTTGTGTTTTCTACGGTCACCCTTGGCACCTTTTGTGTCATCCTGTGCATGAAACCCCTCTTTTCTTGTGTGTACGCTGCATTTACTACAGTTTTTTTGTTTTAATATGCATTTGATCGACTATAACCCAACATTTTTTGTTGGTGTTATCGGTTCGACAACGTTGATCAATGGCTCCTCCTCCGAACTAACATCCCCAAAAATTTGTTCTGAAAGTTTTTCACGAGGTAAGTGCTCTGATTCACCAGCTGATGTGGTTTTTCCTTTACCATATTTTGATATTGCCTATCAATGGCTTGAGAAATACACTCTTGTTGGGTATTTTGTTGGGAGAACTCCCCCTGAAAGTGTGCTTAACGAATAGGTTAACAAGGCTTGGGTCCCTCATGGCGTCCGCCTTGATATAGTCCAAAATTTAACCAAGAGTTTCTTTTTGTTCTACTTTGTAGAGGTCAATCATGTGTAGGGTATCTTAGCCCATGGGCCCTGGTATGTCTGGTCTATTTTGTTAGTTTTCCAGGTGTGGACCCGTGATTTTGTTATCTCAGAGGACACCAAGTTGCGAGTCCCGGTCTGAATTGAATTCCCTGGTCTACCCTTGCCTTGTGTGCCTTCTTTGATTAATATAGTTTTCTCACTGGGGAGGGTTATTTGCATTGAGCCAGATAGGTTCTTTCAGGCCCGACCCTAGAAGAGGGTTTGTGTGGAAGTGGACCTTTCTAAAGATTTGAAAGACTCCATTGATATCCAAATTGGAGCTCTTCGCCACACCTATAAGGTCATATATTTTAATCTGCCCAACATATGCTATATGCCCTTTAGTAGTGCCTTGTACACCTTCTCCGCAACAAGATGTTGAAAAGTCTCGTTCGGCAACTGCATCTGCTGCCAAACCTAATGCAAAATGGACTACAGTTACGAACCGAAAGAATAAGTCCACTAATTTTGGGTCAGGTCCCGTGACCTTTGAACCAGTGAAAGATGTTTCAAACCCTTCTGTGAAGGGGAAAGAAGCTCCGGTTGGAGCTGATTATGTTCCACAAAAGCCTAGGCCAAAGGCTATGCTTCAGCCGGCTGCTATCATGTTAACACAGCCGAATGTTTCTTCTCTTGTGATAGGATTTCAAAGGCGATCTAGCAACCCTTCCCCTCCTAGGGAAGAAGGGGAATATGTTCATGAAAAGCGGAGGATTTTCTTTCCATCCATCCAGATTAGATCGGTCCCGCCAGAATTTTTGCAGAATCGTTTATCTTCTCTCAATGAAGAGGAATCTGGTTTCAAAAACATGGAGAAGTTTCACTCATGAAGTTCCTCTCATGGAATGTTCGAGGTCTTACAGACCTCTCCAAAAAGTATTCTGTCAGGGATACCTTGTGTAAGTACTATAGTATTGAAGTGCTTTGTCTCCAAGAAGTTAAAATTTCTAGTTTTTTGCTTGCTGCGGCTTGTCACTCTATTTGGACAGCTAGTAAAATGTTTTGTACTACTCATGATGTTGGGTGTGGCGGAGTTGTCAACCTTTTGGCCCCACGATGGCACTCTTCTGTGGTCGACCACATATCTAATCCTACTCATTGGCTCGTCTGGATCTTTCTCAACATTGATAATCATTCCTTTGGGATTATTAATGTCTATGTTTCTAATAATGTTGTGGAATGTTCTTTGCTCTGGCATTGGATTGTTGATTCTTTACCAGTTGCTACCTAGTTACTATGTGGGGACTTGAATATGGTAGAGATGGCATCTGAAAAAGATGACATTTTTCCATTTAGATGGACAACTAGGGAAAAGGAGGCGTGGTTTTACATACACAATAAATTGGGGCTTTTTTATCCCAATATTGGTTGTCGCCATTCTCATTCTCTCTAGAACACTTAGTGTAATTACAGAGTCAGTTCTAACAGAATATTTAAGCATCTTGATCGTGTCATGATCTCGGTGCAATATTTTTTCTCTTTTGATAGCTCCTCCCTCCCGGTTAAACTGTTAGTGGATGTGACCTTGTCAGACCACTTTCCCATTTCTTTTTGCATTGAATGGGAGACTCGATAGCCTTGTACGTGTAAAACTCATTTTTTTAAACATGTCTTTACTCTGTCACAAGCCTACCCTAACCCACATTCGCAAAGTCTAGAATTTGGAGTGCAGACCAACTCATCATACAAGCTGGATTAATTGGTGGAATGAGGCTATTATCCGCACAGCTAGATTTTCGCGCATTTATGGGCGCTAGCTAACTATTTTTCACCAGCGGTCTTATGAGGCTACTAGTGTTGACCTCCGTGCTACTACTAAGGCTTTGGCGGCCAACCCCTTTTCTCCATCATTGCAAGTTAGGGTTGCAGAATTAAGGCACAAGAAACAAATTGCTCACAGTTATGCTGCTAGAGGTGCGCAAATCAAAGCCTAGTTACATTGGCTTAAAGTTGGCGATCATGCCTCCAAAGAGTGTTTTTGGCTCTATGTGCTAGGCACTCATCCCCAAGAATTAAAAAAATCAAAGATGGCATTCAGGTGCTTTTTGAGCTACCTGATATTCCCCAAGCCTTTGTGCGTCATTATGAGCAAGTCTTCACTGCGTAGGAACTCATGCCTGTGTGACAGCAAACCCTTTAGGATTGTCTTGATGTTATACCAAATAAACTTTCTTCAGCTCAGAAATTTTTTTGTGATCAACTATTATCAGTTGATGATCTCAAAGAAGCTATCTATTCCATGGATGATGACAAAGCCCTAGGAATTGTTAGGTTCCCTTATGAATTATACAAAGCCATGTGCGACTATATTGGGCACGATTTGTATCAAGTTTAAACTTAAAAAAAATTCATTCTAATTCTCTAGGTAACTTAATTAATAAAGGTAACATAAAATTCATACCTAAGTTGGGTGACCCAGAAGACATTTGCAACTGGAGACCTATCACGCTTCTTAATGTCTCCTACAAGATTATCGCCAAGGCTTTCGATCTAAAAATTTGCCATCTTCTACCTTAGATTATACGCTGGAACAAACTAGGTTTATCAAATCCAGATTTATTTTGGATAATATTATTGTTGTTTGGGAAGGCATGGAATGGGCTACACGTTCAAACCAGAAAGTCGTCTTCATTAAAATTGATTTTTTCAAGGCCTATGACTGCATTGAATGACCGTTCATTCTTGCTATGCTGCAAGCTTTGGTTTTTGGGCCCAATTTCATTTAATCTGTTCAAATGCTCTTTGCGGATGCCTCAGCCTGTATCACCATCAATGGTCATCAATCCTCTGTCTTTGGACTCTTTTGTTCCATTTGGCAAGGGTTCCCACCAGCCCCCTCTTTATATGTTCTTGCAGTTGAGGGCTTTGGCTACCTCTTGGCCAACGCGGTTTCCCAACAACGAGTCAAGGGTATTTCTCTGCCCAACTCTCAGGGTCAGCTTATTAATGGCCATTTTGCTGATGACTCATTCCTCACCCTTCTGGAGGAAGAAGAATCCATTGCGGTGGCTCTTGAGTATCTTAATACCTTCTGTCTTGCTTCCGACTCTACCATCCAGTGACATAAAACTATGTGTTATTAACAGTCTATCTTTCCTTTTCCGCCTTGGTTGCAATAGTATGGATGGAAGTGGATTGGGTCTGGAGAAATTTTTTAGTTTCTAGGCATTCTTTTTTCCTTTCAGGCATCCCTGACTAAGCTTTGGCAACCCGTACTCTCTAGAGTTGAGAAAAAACATGCTTATTGGGTTACCAAGCCCCTCTCTTTGGTAGAGAAATTTCAGGTGTGTTCCAAAATTCTGGTGGCCACCCATGTTTATTATTCTTCTTGTTGGGCCCCTTCCAAAGCTACCTATGGCAAGCTTGAAAAATTGCTTAGAGACTTTCTCTGGGCCTCCTCTAAGTCTCACAGAGGGTTTCACCATGTGGCTTGGGAATTCTGCTACCTTCCTAGAGACTCAAAAGGTCTCAAGTTGTTGTCTACTCAACGACAAGGAACTGCTCTGTGTGTTAAATGAATTATTCATGCCCTTACTAGGGACAAGGCCTGAAAAATTCTTCTGAAGCATAGTATTCAATCTGGCTTCTTTGTCCATAGACCTGTCTAGAAGGGGATTGGCTTTCAAACCCTTGTAGTCATGGAAGAACCTATCTAGATTATTGGGACATTTATGGCCAAAAGTATTTGGTGAGTCTAGGAGGTTGTCAAACCTTGGTTCCATTGGGTTGGCTCTAGTTTTCTAGATGGGATTTCTTTCAACCAACACAATATTTGGTGGTTACCTCTTTTTGTTTGCAATGGTTAGCCGTTGGCTAAGTCGCTTGGGCTTAAGGCGTTCAGGTTTCACAAAAGGGTATCTAGACCCTGCAACTGATATTTCATAGACCCACCATGTGTATTATGTCGTAGGAAGTTTTTTGTGCCCAGCTCAGACTTCATAACCAAGACCGTACTACTTGTGATGATCTGGTGAATGTTATTCCTACTAAAATGCTTCATAAGGTCAGAATTCATGGGACCAATCCTTGGTGGAAAGACTGGAAGTGGTATCCAGACACCCCTTTCAGGAACTACAAGCCTCAGCTTGGTTATAGGTGGCTCTCACCACATTTTCCTATGATTCAGAGTTTGAACAAGAGGTGGCTTCTTCAATCTCCCACTCATGTTTGGCGTAAAAGATTTTCTGCCACTTGGTCTACAAGTGTTGAGTCGAAACTTGCCTACTTTGCTTGGTGTATTCTTTTCCAAGGCTTACCTGTGGGTTCTTAGTTGTTTCATTTGCGGGTCTGGGACCCTCATTACCCTTTTTGTGGGCAAGCTAAAAATTTTAAGCATCTTTTCTAGTTTTGTCCCAGAGCCCAACAACTTTGGACTTGGATTCATGACTTTTTTTGGTGCTTTAGGCCAAAGCCTTTCTCCTGACATATGGTGTTGCTAGGAGATTCTCCCAGATTTCCTACAAAATTCACCCAACTTTGGCACACTTTCAGGGTGAAAATTCTCTTCAATATTTGGAAAGACAGAAATGCGTGCATTTTTTCACACATTCAAATGGATACTCATGTATCTTTATATACTAAAGCTATGATTTTTTCTAATGTGTTTTTACAAGTTCAGGTACAAGCTAAGAAAGTTGCAGTTGAGGTTGCTCACCTTTAGGTTCTCCTAGATCACTGGGGTAATGCCCATTGTACTGTTGCTCAGGTCCTTGCTTTGCCCACCTCTTCCCACAGTTGGTCGCCCTCAATGGGTCGTCAATGGAGTGGCTCTATGTGTCCCTGTTCCCAGCCTTCACCTCGATGAGATTCTTGCACTCCTTGGAAAAACTGCTCTCCTCCACCGCGGGCTAGCTAAGGGTGGCCTTCTGGATGTGCTTCGGGGAGTGGTGGTGGCAGTTTTGGGTGGCTCTCTAATGACCCTCCTACTTCTGACTCTAGTTGGCTAGCCACTAGTAAAAAAATTCCGCGTCTGGCACTTGCAATCTCACCTCGGTGCAAGGAAGAAGTTAAAGAGAAAAAAAATGTTGATGATGGTTGAGGTCCTCCTCTTGACGTCACTCCAGACCCCGTTGATGTATGGAGAAAAAATTGGATGATAGAGACCCTCCTGGCTCTGCTGGCACTGCTCTAGCCACTTAATGGTCTTTTTATTTACTTTGTAATTTTGGACTTCTAGGCTTCGCCCATGTGATCTGTTGGTTTTTCTCAGTGCTGCTCATTTGACTATCAGGGTGTGCCTTTTTCCCACCCACCATTTTTTTGTGAATATGTATCTTTATATTTGAATTAATATAGATAGTTGCCTATTCATTAAAAAAAAATTTAGGGAAAAAATAAGTAGGTGTTTGTCTGCCCACCCTAACCACAATAAAATGATAATATTTTTTTATAATATTTTAGATATAAGTAGATGACTCATGTCCCAATGTGATGCATTTTTTTGTAATTTTTTCCAAGTAAATAATTAATTATGAATTTTTTATTACAACTTTTTAAAAAATATAAAATGTGTATGTCCAACCACCTTAACTTGGTCAAATCTTTATGAAATTCAATTTTTTTTAATCCTATAATATGCAAAGCATAGAATGTGATGCATGTTTTGGATTCAAAATATGTGTTACTATTTGAAAGCTATAGATTTTTTTCAATCAGCCTATCAATTAGGACTTTATTTGTAATTCAAATAGAAAATCAATAATAAGTATTTATTAAATTTTAAAAACATAATTTATATTGGTGGAAAGCTGAGAATCTCCTTTAAAAACCCTTTTCATTTTATCAATTTTGGGTTAAAAAAAGTCGTCAGCCACATACCCTACACATACCCATCATATCGCCACTTTTTGGCCCATCATGATCGTGCACATACCCACATATCAAATGATTTTTAGAATTTTTGCAAAGAAAATGGCATAAGAAAACAATTTATAGCAAGGTATACTCTTCAACAAAATGGAGTAGCTGAGAGAAAGAATCGAACAATCATGGAAATGGCACAAAGTATGATAAAAAAAAAACATCTACCAAATGAATATTGGGCCGAAGCGGTTGCATGTTCGGTATACATTTTAAATAGATGTCCAAGAAAAAATATGATAAATAAAACACCAAAAGAAGTTTGGAGCAAAAGGACGAATAACATAGCACATTTTAGAGTCTTTGGATGTGTAGCATACTCATTGATACCTCAAGAGTTGAGAAAGAAACTAGATGATAGAGGAGAGAAGTGTATATTTGTGGGATATAGTGAACAATCCAAGGCATATAAACTATACAATCCTATCACAAAGAAGTTGATAATAAGCCATGATGTTGAGTTTGTTGAAGAAGAAACATGGGATGGCAGCATAAACAAAACAACTACAGTTGCAACTAGTGTTCCACAAGAGAATGATGAAAATGAAACTCAAGTTGTGAATCCTGCTATACAAGCAAATGTTCCTACAACACGTTTTAGGGCAACTACCACTCCAAATCCAACTACTCTAGCGAGTAATAACAATAGTGAGTCCTCTAATCCAACACTTGCATCATTAAGATCAAGGTCTATTAACACTTCAAAGAAGACACAAAGTCTAAGGAAGATATATGATAAAATACAAGAGGTTGAAAAATGATGATTTATGCTCTAATTTTGCATTTTTAATACAAGTTGATCCAATTTATTTTGAAGATGCAATTAAGGATGACAATTGGATTGCAACCATGAATGATGAAATTCAATCAATTGAAAAGAATTGAACTTGGGATCTAGTAGAGCTTCCTAAAGGAAAGGATGTGATTGGGCTTAAGTGGATTTACAAGAAAAAGTATAATGCTGATGGAAAAGTAGAGAAATACAAGGCAATACTAGTAGCTAAAGGCTTCACACAACAACCAGGCATAGACTACAATGAAACATTCACACCTGTGGCAATATTGGATAACATTATAATGGTCTTATCTATAGCAGCTCAAAACAACTGGAAGGTTTATCAAATGGATGTTAAATCAACATTTTTGAATAAAATTTTATAAGAAGAGGTGTATATAAAACAACCACCCAGTTATGAACTTTTGAGAGAACATAAGGCATACAAACTGAAAAAGCACTATATGGTTTGAAACAAGCTCCTAGAGCTTAGTACAACAAAATAGATTCTTATTTTGTGAACAATGGGTTTAACAAGTGTGGTAATGAACCAACTTTGTATGTCAAAGTGAATTGTGGAGGATAAATCTTGATAGTGTGCTTGTATGTAGATGATTTGATATTCATAGATAACATGTCAATTGACTCATTCAAGGCAGCCATGGGAAAATAATTTGATATGACCGATTTGGGGCTCAAAAGATATTTTCTTGGGATAGAGGTAAGCCAAAATGACCAAGGCATTTTTATATGTCAAAGCAAGTATGCTAATGATTTGTTGAAGAGATTTAAGATGGAAAATGTAAATCCAACTCCTACACCCATTGCATTGGGTTTAAAATTTAGCAAGGATGACGAAAGTCCTAGTGTTGATGCAACTTTATTCAAAAGATTAGTTGGCAGCCTTATGTATCTAACCACCACAAGACCGGATATTATGTATGGGGTTAGTCTCATTTCTCTAAGATTCATAGACAAACCAAAGGAATCACATTAGAAAGTTGGAAAAATAACTTTAAGAAATATAGCTGGAAAAAAGAGCTTTGGGATTTTGTATACATCTTCACATGATTACAAATTGATCGGATATACGAATAGTGATTGGGGAGGTAGCATGGATGACAAAAAAGAACTTCAAGGTATATCTTTCATCTACGATCAGGAGCTATCTCTTGGCCATCAAAGAAACAACCAATTGTGACACTTTCATTAGTTGAAGTAGAATACTTTGCAGCCACATCAACAGTTCTTGTTAGACAATATGGATGAGAAGATTACTTTCAGATTTGAGGCATCCACAAGAAGAACTTACAAAAATTTATTTGTGATAATAATTCAACAATTTCCTTATCTAAAAATCATCTTTTTCATAAACAGAGCAAGCATATAGATACACAATATCATTTTATACGAGAATTGGTAAACAGTGGTGACATATATCTTGAGTTTTGGAAGTCTAATGAACAACTGGCATACATCTTCACAAAGCCACTTGCAAATAATGTTTTTGAGCATATCTGAGAAGGATTTGGTATTGCAGACATACATGGTAGCGAAGATTAAGGGGGAGTGTTAGCTGACGTGGACTCAAGCTATACTGGAGTAATCTCCCCTACCACTTCGTTCAACTACTCTCCCACCGCATTTATTTCTATCTCTTTACTTCTTCTACATTCTTCTTTTTGTATCTAGACTCTTCTTTCCTCAAGGCGTATTCTGGAAGCTTCTCGTAAAAAGCTCTATTTTGTAAAAGAAAATATGTTACTATGTTTTTAGAAGAATGAAGAAAACTCTATTTTGAAGGGAAAAATGAAGGCATGGTCCTGTAAGAGCATAGGCAACTCTATTTTTGAGGCATTAATAAATTTTTTACTCTATTTTTAATATTCTCCTCTGTGCAAAGTAATTGAATCTTAATATTATGTATGATGTGAATTTGTTTACATCTCTTTTGTTTGTTGTACTGGGGTTTATTTTCTTTCTAACAGAGATACCTTTAACCAACCTTTGGAAAATAGAATGAGCTAGAAGGTATCAAAAGAATTTAGTAGCAAGCACATAAGGAAATTGTAAGGGACATCCCTAGTAGATGGATTGAAAAAGGCCAAAAATACTAGATTATTGATTGTTAATAGTGAGATTATTGATTGTTAATAGTGAGATATGATCATAAGATAAAAAAAAAACATTTTTGATGAACAAGGCTTGCAAATTGGATCGTTGATCCTATTCCATACCTTCCTAGACTGCAATGATATTATAGGAAACATTAAGCAATGTGACCAAATTCCAATTATAAATATCTTCAAGGTCACCTAAATTAGGTATGACTTTGATATTTCTTTTCTTAGTAATTTTTTGTTAATGAATTGGACTAAAATTCTTCAAGATAAACTTTATGAAGATCCTCATGCATACAATCTTGAAGTCTTATAAAATTCACAAAGAAAACCATCATATATGGGGGATTTCTCATTAGCCATAATGAATATATCTTCACATAGATTAATAATGAAGAGAAATTGATGACCAAAATCTCAATAAGAAAATGAAAGACAACAAGGAACAATGTCAAGGAATTCTTATAAAGTATGTTTATAAAGAGAATTCTCTTGTATTTTGAAAACTATTCATAATTCCTAACAAGGGCTTGAAGGATATCATAGATTTCTTTGAGTAGTCAGTAGCTATCCTTAATTTTTTGATACCCTAAGAAGTGTTGTGATCTTGAAGAGATTATTAATTTTTTTTAGAAGCTCTATCTCCCACCTTCAACCAATACAAGCAAGCTTTAATCTAGGCACCATTGGTTGAGTGATTATTAGTAATTTATTTTTATGTTAGAGCTTGACAAATTGCAAATAAAAGTTAGGAGCAAAGGGTTCAACCTTGAGTTTCATGATGGTGTGCGAACCCAATCTAAATACCTGTAAAACAACATGAACAAACACATTAGAAGGTGAAATGCAAGCAAGAATAAAGATTCCTCAAGAAATTCATTTGAATAGCAAAAGAGATAGAAAATGAAATGAAGAACACAATAAAACTTAAAAGCATATCAAAATCTATTCTAAAGCAAGGAAACTCCAATGATGCAAGATTGATATGTGATGAAGAATGATCCACTTTGATGATGAAGGTGAGAGCTCCAAGCCAATTTGATGTGAAAATTGGTGCCAATTTGATGTGAAAATTGGCCCTTTCCCAACTCCAATGATGCAAGATTGATATGTGATGAAGAATGATCCACTTTGATGATGAAGGTGAGAGCTCCAAGCCAAAAATTTGCAATAACTTAGCTAAGAACTCAAATGATGGATGAAAATGGCTAAATATTTTAGCATGGTAACTTTGCTTGGAATGTGAATGATGAAATGAGGAGAGGAGCTCTTCATTTATAGGATTTCAAGATGGATAAAAGCCCAAATTTGAGAAATGCGAGACTAACTTTCATCCAATGATATGATGCCACTTGTCAAGCTATGAATGGATGATAGTTGTGCAAGATTTGGGGTTTGTGCCAATAAATGCCAATATTTGAATTTCAAATTTGTTGAAATGACATGTAAAAGGGAAGGGAAAATACAATAAATGCCACTTGGCTCAAGATAAAGGACATGTAAGATGAATTTATTGCCTTGTTGGATGTACATGTTGACTTGGAATTTTGAATTCAAATTGAGAGAATATTCCAAAAGATGCCATGTAAGGGAAAATAGGGATTTAATAAATAAATTAAATATATTTTCATGTGCAACTTGCATTATCTAGAGGATGTGACATGAGATTAGATTAAATTAATCAAAAGTCAATTAATTTAATAGGAGATTTGATGATGTGACTCATTTGACTTAGATTTATGGATTTATTTAAATCCGAAGAGAAGAGAAAAATGTGACAAGAGACTAATTAAATAAAGATTTTGATTTATTTAATTAAAAGGGATGATGTTAGCTTAAATCAAATAAGGTTTTAATTTATTTAATTTAATAGATAGACTTTAGAGATTTAATCAAATAAATTGATTATTTAATTAAATAGGGATAATTAGATCAAATGGAATGATTTAATTAATAAGATAAAGTGACTTAATTAGAAAAAATGATTTATTTAATTAAGAGATGAATATTGATGAACTTAATCAAATAGGGGAATTTGATTAAACGGTTAGACCGAGGGATGATTTAGGAAGAAACGATGTTAGTAAGTCAGGATCAGATGCACGATGTCAATCAGTATATTTTCGATGTCTACATTTTGCCCCTTTTTGAAGCAATGCACTTGTTGCGTTGGTTCAAAAAATAACTGATCTCGATCAAAGCCAAAAAAGTTTTGATACTCAAAAAGTTTTCCCCATTGTTGCGTGGTGAGAGAAAACATGCCATTATGATGCCCCCTCGAGAGATCGGATGAAAATTTCAATTTTTTTGGGTGATCTCACGAAAAAGGTGACAAAGTGCCCGATGGTCCAAAAGGGGTCCGGGAGGCCAAAAACGTGTCTAAAATGCAATAAAACAATGAAAAACAAGCCTCAAACAGACAAAAACAAGTTTCGGTCCAAAACCCTAGCAGGAACTCCCAGAGGGTCAAAAACCCTAATTTTTAGGCTTAAAAGGGGCCTGAGAGGTCACTTTCAAGTCATTTTCACACACCTCCGCTAGTGAACCTCAAGATTCGAGCTCTGACCTCTTGACGATATGGTGCAACGAAAGCTTCCTCTTCACATTTTTTACTGAGTTCGGACCTACTAGCGACCACCTGCCCTCGATGCCCTGGTATGTGACCCTAACTGACACTTCATTTTTTCATTTTAGTGCATTTATTACTTGTTTTAGGATGAGCTCGCTTCCAGCGGTGCTATTATAGCACCATTCGGTGTTTAAAGTGCACCGCTTTTTCCCTCTTTGTGCTGCAGCAATGCAATATGGAATTTAAAAACTCCACCGTTGGGATCAGGCTCAGCTCAGACTCGCAGGTGAGTTTTGGAAAAGTGCACCACGGCGGTGCCCTTTTCAAGCAAATTGCGACGCTGAGGGTTGAATTGTGCCGCAGCGGCTCTTTTTGGCAAAATTCTAACTCTAGCGTCAGAGTTTGAGAAAACTCAAACTACGACGCCTTTACAAACTACACCACTAGATGCAAGTTTGGAGCATTAGGTCAGAATTTATCCAAAAATTTTTCATTGACTTTGCGATGCATGGGCCTGGGAGCTTTACTCATGGGAGCAGCCGGAGTGAGCATTTTGAGATCTAAGTGGAAGAGACCAGGACCGACCGGGGTCAGCAGGACTATGGCATATTATGTACTAGCGCCGTGGATACACACCTCGGGATGTTGTCAATGCTGGCGGAGTGGTAGCACGCCGAGACGTCTCATTTCATCTTCCCACTGGTGGCGACCGTCACTTTGGAGGATGTCTGGCGGATATTACAATTGCCCATTCATGGCCGCCAAGTGATTTATGATATGGAGGAGTGACGCGATTGCTACACCCGAGTCCTCGCCATGCGTGATATTATTTACTAATAGAGGCAGATTGAGCTGGAGCGGTATAGAGTCATAGCACCTCCCTTCTGCTGGGCCATTGTAGCGATCATTTCTAGTTTGGTTGCCCCAGACCAAAGGGCGATATTTCAGTCTTAGGTGGGGTATACTGTTGGGAGAGGATGGTACGAGACAGGCCAGTTCAGTTTGCATGGGGGCTTGTACTTTTGGCTTCACTTTACAGAGATTTGCATGAGTATGCATACATGGATGGCAGAGCACTAGGAGCTGGAGTGACTCTTCTGCATGTTTGGGCATGGGAGCACATTTCTGTGCTGCGTCCATGAGTTGTTCCTAGTTCCGATGGGGGCAGAGGATGCCGGGTGGCATGGTATAGAGGTGGTGTGTCCTTCATAGACACTAGAGAGCACGAGATCCCCTACTGGAGGCGGGTCATAGATGAGATGGTTTTGTTCATTTGGAGACCCTACCTCGGTCAGCTTGGATGGGCTGATGATGCAGCACAACTCTTCTACTACCGGTAGGACAGATACATGGTTGAGAGCACACCATGATAGAGATACCTACCGGCACGCACAATGTTAGTTTGGGGAGTCACAAGATCGGACAGATGACGGCTATGTGGCCATCTTTATAGCATGACACAGGTGTCATGGGGCGTATATTCCTACAAGAGGGTTGACGGAGGGTTAGTGGCCCGACCATGGGCCTACGATAGGGATTGGGATCCGGGCACCACACAGGCATACAGGGATTGGTTTAGATCTCGCCCATGGTTGACTATTCTAGGTGAGGATCCAGAGGCATACAGGTTCAGAGGTAGGAGAGGACAAGGATGAGGGCGAGGACCAAGGATTGAGGTCCGACAGGAGCCCCCAGTTCCATCAGGTCACGAGGATGTCCCCATGCATGACCAGCAGTAAGATCTGCCAATCCCACCACCATGAGCCGAGGGTGAGGGTGAGGTTCATGCACAGCCAATAGGACAAGAAAATGCACGGGATGCCTCAATTTTGCAATTACAGGCACAGATACAGATAGTGACGGCTGAGAGGGACCAGGCACGGGCTGAGAGAGAGCAGCTCAGAGTAGAGAGAGATTAGGTTGTGCAGCAGAGACAGGATGCAGAGCTACAGGTAGCGACAAATCTAGGCTGCAGGTAGCAAATTGAGAGTATGACAGCCGCCTCATCCTTGCAGGGTACAGTGTTGGTCCAATCTTATAGGGAGGCCATTCGAGAGATAGAGTACTACCGCCGGGCCTACCATGACCAAGTACCTAGAGTAGACTGGGTCCCTAATTACTCAGAGCGGGCCAGCCAGAGACCACCAGAGGGTCACGGTGACAGGGGTGAGGGCAGCATCCACAGAGATCGGGCTTGACCTAGATTTTATGATGTACCCTTTTGTGCCTTACAGACTCATTTTTGATAGCTGAATGGGCATTTGTACTGATTGGCATACTTGTACAGTGATCCAATCATTTATTCTCCTGTACTATGACAGTTGATGATATGATATATGAGATGATTTTGATGAGATGTACCGTGTACTTTTATTTATGCATAGGTGGTTTATTTCTATATGTTTTGCAATGATGTTATTATGGATGAAAAATGATGTTTATGCGATGATGTTATTTATGTGATGATTTATTTTATGCAAATGTGATATGTGAAATGATTATGCAATGATGTATGGAAAATGCTTATATATGAGATGATTTTATGGATGTGATGTGATATGATGTTAATGCAAAATGAATTAAATGTTTGTATGCCTATTGTTTATTATTATAATGATTTATGGAATGTCCTTATAGATGCTATGTGATGATTCATATGATAAAATGGTTATGAATGCTATGTGATGCAATGCACTGGGTGAAATGCAATGTCATGTATGCACCTATCTATGAAAAATGTTTTTTATGATAACCTATTTATATGATGATTAAAATGCAATGCGTGTGTTTCCTATATGATATGTTTATGTGATATGCATGATTTCTATATGATATGCAATGTGCCAATGATTTGTGGATGCAGGAGCGATGATGATAATGGTGATGATGGTTCACTGTCAGAGTACCCTTGTTAGCGTGATTAGTAAGAAAAGAAGTCATTTCAACAAGACACAAGATGACACAAATGTAGATGATGATGATGATGATGATTACTTGTCGAGGAATTGGGATTTTCAAAGGGCCGAATTTCCTTATGTTTGATAACACACATGGTACAATGCATCAAGGTATAGACAACCAGGATGGCATTGTACTTAGTGTGATGGACTTTGACTTGATAATCAGATAGGAGTATTCTTGTTCACACCTGACATACGGAAACCTTGCTCTAGGATGTACTTCAGAAGCTTCAGACACATCAGACCAAAACACAGAAAGGTAAACCTATACCTGTAATAGTCAACAAGTTGCCCTAGACCTCTTCCCTATATACCTATCAAAGTAAGTATTCACCAAGGTTATTTTACAAGAACGTCCAACAAGCACAACAGCCAAAAGTTAATGATCACTGCCCCATTCCTATTTCTCTAAATCCTCTATTTTGGGATATCATCGAGATGTCCTTGGAATAAGCACAAAATAAAAAAAGTCAAAAAGATAAAGACCAAGAAAACAAACAAACTGATGCTCTTCAATACCGCTAACGGGAAAAGGATGTGTTTTCTAAGATGATAACTGAAACTTATTGTCAAAAGATAATTCCCATTGTAGGAAGGATTCATCCTAGGACATGTTAGTGGATGGTAGCACGTCATTTCGTTTATAAAGGATGATTGATATGGGACAAATTCAAGTGATGTGTTATTGATATGAAAAGATGACTAGTTTGCTTACTGACTTAGACTTAAGACTTGACATTTTGAGTTCTACTTGCAATCTGCTAGACTTTTTTCCGATTGTTTTACCAAATGTTGATGATGACAATCACTTTATTATGAATGATGTTTATTGCGGGTGTAAGCGAGATGAGGTGGATGAATTTTTTTGAATAGTTGGATGTTTTTGATGTTTTACAATGTTTTGAGGCTATTTTTTGGTATTTTTCGAGGTTTTACAAATGTTTTGATTTTTGATTGTCCAATGTTTTTGGGATTTTCTGAGATTTTGACCGAGATACTAACCTAAAGACCTATCCTAGGGGTCTCGAGGGATGATCAAAAGATTAGCCTTGCCTATGTTATACACGTAGAGACCACGTAGTTCAACTGACGACTTGATCGATTTACAGATGGCGATATACATGATGAGATGTCAGTTTATTATCACAAACTCCTATAAGACTGACCTAAATGTCTCGGGGCATGATCAAAGATCAACCTTGCCTATGTTCAAACTCAGAGATGACGTAGTTCGACAAGACAACCTTGTTTTTTTCTTTTTGAATGACCTTTTGACCTGTTTTTGGATTTTTCTGATTTTGAGGACTTTAAGAATCTACACGAATCCGATCCGATGAAAACGTGCCCCCAGCGTGATGTAATAGACTACTCCGATAAAGGTAGGACAAACTGAACTTGAAAATGGGCTGAGTAGTACTAGGAGGGATCATGATACAAACACAGGACCAAGCTATGGTGCAAATGCGAATGGATGAGTGATGGATGGAGACCTGAATGCAATGGATGATCGAAGCGAAGTGGAGGGATAATGACAAATGAGCCGTAAAGATCCTGGTGGATGGAAAGTGCTTATTTACACAAGGCACCTGTTTGCTAGGTTTTCACCAAGGTACTTGCCCAAAGTGCCACCAAAGTGGTTTTCACTAGAGGACGATTTTTTTCATCATTTTTTTTAATTTTTTTTTTATTTTTTAATTTTTTTGTTGTTACCCATGCCTGTTTGCCAGGTTTTCACCGAAGTAACCATTTTTTCAGACTTTTTCTGATTTTTTTAGATTTTTGGTTTTATACCCAGACAAATTAAGCATAAAACTTTTTGAGATGGGAGCTATTCATGGGCTCCTGTAGAGGTTCCCTTTCGGGTGTTGATAGCTGATATGCCCCTGATTTATAGCTTGTTGTGACGATGAAAGGCCCTAACCAATTGGGTTCAAACTTACCTTTGCTGTTGGGATTCAGGACATTCTTCTGATTTTATTTTAAGACCAATTCTCCAACTTGAAAAGTCCTGCTTTTGATCTTCTTGTTGTAGCTTTGTTTGAGTCTATTTTGATAGACTTGCAGATGATTCAAAGCATCTATGCGTCTCTCATCCAATAACTCCAGCTCATTTAATCTTGACACCTGATAGTCCTCATCAGTGATGAGATTTTGCAATGATATTCTAAGGGATGGGAGCTCGATCTCAATAGGGAGTACGACTTCTAATCCGTAGACCAAGGAGAAAGGGGTGGCATCAGTGGGTGTGCGGATGCTTGTTTGATAAGCCCAGAGGGCGAGATTAAGGTACAGATGTCAGTCACGACCTGTGTTATTAACTGTTTTCTTGAGGATTTTGAGGATGGTTTTGTTCGTGGCTTCTGTTTAGCCATTGCCTTGGGATAGTACAAGGTGGAGAAGAGATGTTGGATTTTGAATTTCTCGCACAAGTCATGAACCTCCTAGTTCTTGAATGGCATCCCATTATCTGAGATAATGGCTTGTGGGACATTGTAACGACAGATGAGATAGTTCAGGATGAATTTTGAGATCTGCTTCCCTGTAATGTCCCCTTTTTCATGAGCAATGGAGTTTTGAGGAATTAGCCTATTCCTGATCCTCGTAGGCTAATGGAGCTTGATAAGAGGGTTATTTAGCAGATACCCAGTTGATTGGTTGGCTCGTTTCATGATTTAGTCTACATATGAAGGTGTTCTAATGATTTCTTGATATGTTTCTATTTTTAGAAACCTCATGTTATAAAGTAATGTTATGTTTGCACTTTATGTTATGAATAATTATTTTATTATAAAGTGCAAAATAATAAAATAAAATAAAATAATATTCCTTCTAGAAGGTGACTTCGGAAAGTTCTAGAAGAAGGCCAACCTCTTGAGGAAAAAGTATAAATAGACATCATGGGCTTCATTCTCATCAAGCAGATTTGTTGTTGTTGATATTGATGTTTGTTGGTTGTGGAGCCTAGGGTTTCTGCAGTTGTCTTTGGCCATTGAGAATGAAAACTCTCAATTGGTAAGCAATTTTGAGGGTGTGAAATATCACTTGAATTATTGCAAAGTTGAGGAAGTTGCTTCAGACTTTATACTTGTACTTCAAAGCAAAATTTTATGGCCTTTGGCCAAATTTTGGTGGTATTGATTTGAAGAGATCAATTTGTGCATTGCTGGAGTCATTTTGGTATATTGAGACTTCATCAAGATTGTTATCTAAGGTTCAATCTACATTTTTATGAATTCTGAATAAATTACAGTCATATATATTAGCTTGAGGGAGCCATGATTTTGCTTATTGCAGCCATAACATCCATTGATCTTGGTCTTGATTAGTAGTGCTTGACTTCTAAGGAGATGGAGATCATTATTGGAGCTGGAGGAGATCTTTAGAGGCTGATTTATATTTATTTTATGAGGTCTGCTAGAATAAGGGCGAATTGGGCTGGGAAGCACAAATAAATTCATTAAAATTCATACACTTGTTTTTGGCTTATGGGTATTGGAGCAATCAATTTCTAGAGGATGGACAATGATGTTTGGTGATCAAAATTAGAGGTTGCAGCTGCTATTATTTTATTTTTGAATTTTGAAATATCCAGTAGGGGCAGCTAGGGCTGAGACATCATCCATCACTCATAAGGTTCACTCTCCTTTGTTCTTGCTTGCTACTTCATCTCCAATCCAAGGCGACTTCATTCCAGGTTTATTTGCATTGTTTGGAGCTCATTTACATGTCATATTTGTATATGTTTGAAGACTGATTTTGTACTCAGAAATTAGCAAACTTCAGAAAAGTTGTAAATTGCCAAGAGTCTTGGCAATGCTTTGCATTTTGGTTTATTAACAAGTGTTGGAGTTTAGTTTAGATTAGTAACATTATTCATAATCTTCTATATTCAAGATGAATGCATTCCAAGTGTTTCATAAAAAGTCAATTGGTTGTAGGTGGCTAAGTTGCTCATAGAAAATCATTTAATGAGCATTGTATTGAGTCTTTGTATTGCAAATTGGAGATACAGGTTGCCGGTTGTAATAAGTTGACAATGAACATTTCCATATTATTCACACTTAGATTTTAGTATGCATACCAACTGTTTGACAAAATACCAGTTGGCTGTAGGTGCACATTTTGCATGTAGAAGTCATGTATGAGCATTGTAAAAGATGAAATTAAGTCATTGATGCATCTAAGAGATAGTTTATGCATTGTAGCTTTGATTTCCAAGCATTTAGATTACTTTGATATCATTTTCAAGCATTTATATCAGTCTGATCACACAAACCAGCAAGCTGGGAGGTTGCATGAGAATTGTTTGACGAAATTCTTTGAGCCTTCAATCAGCATTTTAAGGTCAAATTTGAGCAGGGCCATTACATTCCCAGTGATATATGTCATGGGTATGGCTTCCACCCACTTTGTGAAGTACTCAGTTGCAGTTATAATGAATTTATGGCCATTAGATGAGGTGGGTAAGATTTTCCCAATGAGATCGAGTCCCCACTGCGAAAAGGGCCATCGTGTGATAATCGAGTGAAGCTCTTGAGCTGAAGCATGGATGAGGTCCCCATGCTGCTGACATTGTAAACACCTTTTAGCGTGATCATGTGTTTCTCGCTCCATTGTAGGCCAATAGTACCCCAGCCTTAGCAGTTTCTTGGCTATGGTTATTTCGCTCGAGTGTGAGCCGCAGATACCACTATGAACCTCAGTTAGAGCGGTTAATGCCTCCTTAGCATTTAGACAGCGTAGTAAAGTACCCTCTATGCTTCTACAATATAAGATATCACCTAGGATGAAAATTTTGGATGCATTTTTAATAAAATTTCATTTTAGGCTCGATGGTAGGTCAGCGGGTAAGACTCCTATTCGAAGATTTGTATAGATGTCGTGATACCAAGGGTTGCCAGGACCAACGATTTCACACACATATTCCAATTATGGTACCTCGAATGTGGGAACGAGAAGTTGCTCGATCATAAATTCATATTTCGGTACATTATGAGGGATGTTTAATAGAGACCCAATTGTAGCCATGGCGTCAGCGGCTCTGTTGTTGGTTCTTGGAATCTGCTCAAATGTTATGTTAATGAAGGATTCCTTTAGAGTCCACCACTTTTTTGTATGGGGTTAGCTTGTCATCCTTTGTTTTCAATATTCATTATTGATCTCATTTATGATCAACTGAGAGTTTCCATATACCTTGAGAGCTATGATATTCCATTGCACTGCTATCCTGAGGCCTATAGTCAAAGCCTCATATTTTGCTATGTTGTTGGTGCAAGGAAATGCCAATTTGTATGACTTTGGTATGCAATCCCCTTGTGGGGTGATGAAGAAGACACCAGCTCCTGATCCATGTTGCGTGTATGAACCATCAAAGTATAGTTTTTAGTGGTCCACTACGTTGAGGTTAAAGATGGATTCCTTTGGAAATTCAAATATAAGAGGATTCTCTGCATAAATAGGTGCTTTTGCTAGTTGATCTGCAATGACTTGTCCCTTGATAGCTTTCCTCTCTACATACTCGATGTCATACTCTGATAATATCATTACCCACTTTGCCATTCTGCCCGTGAGCATTGCCTTGGATAGGAGATACTTGAGGGGATCAATTTTTGCGATGAGCTTTATTTTGTGTGCTAGCATGTAATGTCTGAATTTTTGGGATGCAAACACTACGGCGAGGCAAGCTTTTTTGATGAATGAGTAATTTAGCTTGTGACCGACCATTGTCCTACTGATATAATAGATGCCCCTCTCCATCCCATTTTCATCATGTTGAGCAAGAAGAGCTCCAAGGGTTGCTGCTATTGCTGACACATATAAGATCAATGGCTTCTTTGGGATAGGTGGCATTAACACTGGTGGCATCAGTAGGTATTCCTTAATTTTGTTGAATGATTCTTCACATTTTGCATCCCATTTGTATGCTGCCCCCTTGTGAAGTAGGTGAGAGTATGGGTTCTGCTTGTCTGCCAGTTGTGCTATGAACTGTCGGATGGATTGAAGTCAGTCTTGGAGGCCTCTCAGTTGTTTTAGTGTCTTTGGTGCTTCCATCTTGAGGATTTCTTTTACTTTTACTGGATCTACCTCAATACCCCTCATGGAGACTATGTATCCTAGCAGTTTACCTGATTGTACGCCAAAGATGCACTTCTTGGGATTAAGTCTAACTTTGTATTCCTCCAATATATTGAAGATAGCACTTAGGGTTGCTATATGATCCTGTCTTTTCCTTGACTTGGCTAGGATGTTGTCGACATAGTCTTTGACTGTTTTGTGAATCATGTCATGGAATATTAGTGTCATGGCCCTTTGATAGGTTGCTCTTGCGTTCTTTAGGCCGAATGGCATCATGTTCTAGCAGTAGGTCCCCCATGGGCAAGTGAAAGTTGTCTTGTGTTGGTCTTCTTTTGCTATCATAATCCGGTTGTATCCTAAAAATCCGTCCATTAGTGATAGCATCTCATGTCCTGTCGTCATGTCTACAATCATATCAATATTGGGAAGCAGGAAATCATCCTTGGGACATGCCTTGTTCAAATCTCTGAAGTCCGTACAAATTTTGATGGCTCTTTCAGGTTTTGAAACAGGTACCAAATTTGACATCCATTCTGGATAATCAATTGGTCAGATAAATCCTACATCCAACAACTTTTTGAGTTCCATTTTGACCAACAGAGCAATTTGAGGATGCATTTTTCGAAGCTTTTGTTTGACCGGTTTTGCCTCTGGATACACTACTAAATGATGAACTACAGTTTCTGGATCTAGCCCTGGCATATCAGCGTAACTCCATGCGAATTTTATTTGTCTTTCCTTTAGGAATGCTGCTAGGAGTTCTTGCTCTTCTGATAATAATGATTCCGCATAAAATGTGATATGTGGGGTCTCCTCTATTCCTATGTTGACCAGATTGCACTTTTCGGCCAAGACTACTAACTTCTCTTGATGAATAGCTCTTAGGGGAAGATTGAATCCTTCATCCTCGGGTGCCTCAAAGAGGTTTTCACTGTTGGATACCTCCTTTATTTTTACTATTTTCTTGTTGGACAGTGCCACAGTGTGGTTTTCACTCAAAGACTTGGATATGATTCTTAGTTTCTCACTTTTGCGACTAAAGGATTCAATTGTTTTCCCATAATAAGCCTATGTGTCCAACTTCATTAAGAAGTCTGCTTTGTGATCTCCCTCTGGAATGTTATCCCTCAATCCCATAAATTTTGAGAGTGCTTCATCATTTTCGAATGTATCGAGAACTGGTGGTGCTCGTTGGTCATAGTCGATTAGTTGGGGGTAGACTAAACGAATCTCATGATTTTTACTATCTGGTTCAAAGGATATGGTACTAATCATACATAGGGTGGTATCTTCGAATAGCCTAGGTAGATTGGTCAAGGTATCTTCGTAATCCCTACTAATATAGGGCTCAGTTATAAAATTATGTGTGTCCCTACTTGTTACTATTGGTGAGTGTACTTGTACTAATACTGGTTGAGGAGAAACATTACCGGCTCTAATCGGAGGACTCCGGCCACGTATGGTTATTCTCGGAGTGGCACATCCAAGACCAATATTTGTTATGGGTTGCGTCTCTGACATGATAGGTGTTATGAGGCCGTTGCCATTTTGTCCCAATCTCTGGTTTTTGTCATAACCCATTGCAAACATCATTTGTAGGCCCCTGCTTCTTTCATCTATTGGTAATTCAGGTGTCAGTCTTTCATCTCGATACAACTTGTGAGATGGATATGCTTCAATAACCTCATGGCCAAGGTCTCCCCATCTTGTGAATTTCGGATAGTTTTCAGGATAGGTTTGTGATGTAGACGTTTGGTTTTCTTGTGGGCATCCCCATGATCTAGGAGATTGAGGTAACTCTCCTATCACAAAAGCATTATTAGGGAGCCTATAACTTCCACAACCGTCCTCTTGGATGATGAGCTTGATGTCGGAGATGGTGGGAATGGCGGGAATGGTGGGTGTCTCTGTTGCAGAAGTGGATGCAAGGGTGGCAGAGTCGATGTATGGTGTGGATGGGCCCTCATCATTCTTTGGCACTTGGGGGATTTTGTAATATTTGGCCTCAATATTTTTGCAATATGAAAATGGTTTGGGATCTCCATGAATGGTAACCTCTTGTCCATTATGTGTAAATTTTACACACTCCAGTGGACGGTTGATGCTACAGCTTTCATTGCATGGACCCATGGGCGTCCTAGGAGGATATTATATGGTAATTCGAGGTCCAAGACCTGACATGTGGTTTCCATGAGTGTTGTCCCTACTTGAATAGGGAGTTTGATTGTGCCCTGAGACAATCTTTTTTGGTCGTCATACGCTCTGATTGTGATGCCTTTACCTTTATTGATGGAATCTTATGATATTTTCAATTGTTTGATGAAGTTGAGAGAGCAGATGTTTAGACCTGCACCTCCATCCACCAAGACCCTTTTGATTTTGCTTTTGTTTACAATGGCTTCCAAGTGAAGTGCGTGGTTGTGAGATGGTTGGGCGGGAAAATCTTGGTCAGAGAATGTAAGGAGATTAGGTGTTATGATATTTCTGACCATAGCTTGGAATTGGTTCACATCAAGATCTACAGGGACGGTGGATGAGGCTAATGCTTCCTCAAGGATCTTTTTATGTACTGATGATATTTTTAACAACTCCATGATGGAGATGTGTGTTGGCGTTCTTTTGAGTTGGTCTACAACATTGTAGCTATACGGGATGACTTTTGATGAAGGGACTCTATTAGGTTGGAATGATCCTGCAATGGTGACTTTGCTGCCTCTTGTGGTGACTCCAAAATTTTCGACATAGGCACCCTTGATAGTGATGACCATGTAGTCCTCATCTAGGGAGGCTACGATAGATTCATAAACATGATTTACACTACCTTTCCCTTTATCATTTTTTTTCCCTTTGTTGCCGTGATTCGGCATCGGATTCGTGTAGATTTTTAGGTCCTGATTTCCCGTAGGTTGTTCGACGTTTATGATTCTTTTGTCAATGAGATCTTGGATGATATTTTTGAGTCTCATGTAGTTGTTCATGGTGTGACCTTTGATTTTGTGGAATTCACAAAGTTGATTCTTGTTGTACCAAGGAGGTTTGACATCAGGCTCTTGGTAATTCTCAAAGATAGGAGCCTTGATGAGCTTTTCATCGATCAACCTTTTCATGATGTCTTCAAGTGGTTCCTCCAACATAGTGTATTTTTGTTTAGGATAGGTTTTGCGTTGGGGTGGTCCTCTTTGGTCATTGAGGTTATTGATGGTTGGGTTGTTGTTGTTGGGTTGATATATTGTGTGATGAGTGTTTTGGCATTGATTTTGGATTTGTGGTGCAGGTGTATTTTGGCGTGGACCACTAATGACCACCTTGGCATCGACGATGCCATCATTAGTAATGTTCTTGTTTCTTGCCCATGTTCGAGGTTTATCATTGTAATTTGATGGTGGGCGATTATTTTGTTGTTCGTGATATGAAGTTGATTCCGTAGGTTGGGTCACAAGGGCTCTTTCAATGCTAAGAGTCTTGGAGATCAATTGTTCATATGTAGTGATACCCTGAACCTTGAAGTGGAATGACATGCGGCTTTCAAGGTTGGCGATAATTGTGCAGACTTGTTGCTCTTCTGGCATGGTCCACTTGCTTCGATTGGCCTTGGATCGCCATCGTTGAAGAAATGAAGCCAAAGATTCATTTTTTCCTTGTTTTAGAGCGTATAACTCTTCGAGACTAACATCCATTGCAATGTTACATGTATAGTTCCTTATGAATGGGTCTCTAATTTCTTGGAATGTTCTAATGCCTAAGGGTAAGCGAGAGAATCATTCTATGCTGTTTCCTGCCAAGCTTCTAGGAAATAGCTGCATCAGATAAGTATCGTCGTATGCGACCTCTATGCAATGAACCTGGAATTCCTTGATGTGATCTTCAGGGTTTCCTATCCCTCGATATTTGTCAAATTTAGGGATCTCAAATCTCTTAGGGAATGGTTTCATTTCTAAGCTCCTATCAAATGGATAGGGACACAAGTTGCTTGATGTTTTGGTTGTTCGCCTCGACTGAAGGTCGAGCACTTGTTGTGATAACAACCTGAGTTGTGTCGTTATATCGCTTTGCGGATCAGGGGGTGGGATGAATGTGTTTTGAGGTGTTGCAATCATGGTTTGGATGGATGGATTGGTTGGTGTGTTGTTCAATAGTATTGGTATGTTGTGGCAAGCGAAGTAGGCTTCTACTTGCTTTTGGATGAAAAATGCTTGTTGTTGATCTTGTTGTTGCGCTTGCTGTTGTTCCAACAACGCTTGTTGTTGTGCTTGTTGTTGCACTTGTTTCTATTCTAACAACGCTTGTTCTATTTTTTGTTGTTCCCACAATGCTTGTTGTTGGGCTGTCAATTCTGCTGCTTCTTGCTGCTCTTAGTATTGCTTTAGTGCTTGCTAATATGCTTGCATTTGTGATGCTTGTGCAAGAAGTTGTGCTTGAGCTTGAGCTTGTTGTGCTTGAACTTGCGCTTGCGTTGCTTGTTGCTATAATAAAAGTTGTGCTTGAGCGACCCTTTGTGCTTGTGTGGCTTGGGCGGCTTATTGTTGTTGTTGTTTGAATAATGCTTGGGCTTGTTGAGCTTGTTGTTCTTGTAATGCAGCTTGTGCAGCTTGTTGCACGGCTTTTTGTTTCTGCACTTGTTGGTATCCTCTTTGGAAAGCGGCTTGCAGTGTTGCATCAAATTGGTTTGATGTGGTGAATGTTGGTGGTGGTGGAATGGTGGTGAGTGATGATGTTGTGTTGATGTTTTGCGTGTTGGATAATGGTATTGATGTGATTGGTCCTTGGGAGACCATGCCTTGTAATGTTAGGGGGATGTTCGACAATGTTGCCATTGCTTGTGTATTTATCATTTGTTTTTTGCGATATCAACGACAAATTTTGTGTGTTTGGTGCAATGTTTTAATTGATGGTTGGGATATAGGTTTGATTGATGCTTGGTAGGGGAGGGAGCCCTAAACCAAGGGGTGGTGTGGATGATAATGGCAATGGTGAAAGAGGTGGAAATGTGAGAGGTGTGAGTTGTTGTGAGAATGTTGTGGTATCGAATAGGCCCCCTAGTCCAAACGTATCTCCCTCTTCTTGTAAATTTGTGAGAAGAGGTGTTTGTGGTGCTCCGTGAAAAGATGTTAATGATGGGTCATAATGTAAAGTGAAAGGAACATTTTTGTGTAATGGGTTGTTGATTTTGTTTTGTTCCAAGGTGGTGCTTGCATCCAAATTTTGATTGTAAACAATGGGATGTGATTGAAGAGCATTAAGGAATGCATTTCCCTTATTGACATTGGGTTGTGTTGGAGCAAATGATGTTGTGATTTATGGGATGTTTTGGGTGATGTTTTGGGATGGAGGTGTAGATGAAATGGGTATGGTGGATGAGATTGGGGGAAATGATGTATCCACTATAGTACTTACATCAAAATTCGAAGGTAACTTGGCCCCTTGTTTTGCTAGTTTGAGCATGTACAACAAAGGGTTAAGTCTCATCATGATGTTGATGATTCTATGGTTGTCTAAATTTTGGAGCATTTTCATCATTTCCTTGCGAGACATTTCGAAAGTGAGGTCCTCCCCTTGATTTTCTTCTTGTGGATTTTGAGATGATGAGGGGATCAATGGATTGTTTGATTCGGCGGGATTCATTTTTTGTGTTTGTTTGGCTAAGGTCACTTGAAGCGGGAGTTTCTATGTTGGCTTCCATACTCTTATTTTATTGAGATCTCGTTTGAACCATAAAACAAGGATCAATCTTTGAGAATATGGGAGATGAATCTCTTGATTCTTTGGATTAATCTCTATTTTATGTCCCAAAGTGAAAAGCTTTAGGATGCTTTGAGGATCAAAGGTGATGATATGATAATGATGTTTTAGGGATGAATGTTATGAATGTTTTAGCTTTTGATAAATCTTGAATGAGACACTAGGCTTTTAGGACTTGTGGATTTTGATTCTTGATTTTAGATTTTGAGATTTTGTCCTTGATCTTTGATTTGGATTTTTGAACAAAAAAGACCCTAGGATGTTTGATAATGATCTAAGGGATAACTTTGTTCAAATGATGATAATTTGAATATGTTTGAGGAGAAGGATGCATCTACTCACACCTATTCAAACAAGGTGATTGTTTCACTAAGCATATGAAGAAGGATTCATCCACATACACTAAGTTAGAGAAGATGATTTTGATAACTTTGACTAAGTATATGCAAAAGGATGCATCTACACATACCTAACCAAAGGTGTTTTTGATAAATGTTCTCAAGGATTTAATGATTTTGATGATTTTGGTTTTACCACAAAGCCTAGTGTCAAGGATGATTATAAGATCTTTCAAAAGGTGATGATGATATGGATTTGATGTTTTGGGGGATGGGTGAAAAATGATTTTGATATGTTTTGATCCTAAAAAGAACCTAAAAAGACACACTTTGTTTGCTTAGACCTAGGTATTGAAGAGCATGCAAATGCTTCCTAATGACCTTTGTAACCAATAAATTATTTGAATCATTTGGATTTCTAATTAATGATTTTGTGTTTTGGGATTTGGAGTCTTCAACACACATGAAAGTTCATTTTTGTTTAGCTTTGGTTAATGTCTTTATTTTACCAAAAACACTTTCTTCAATTAGGTTTTCAAACTAAGATGTCCAATGTCTTAATTTCTTCAAACCCCACAAGATATGTTATGTGGAAATTTAATGAACTCAAGGCAAGGGTTTCCTATTGTTTACTTGAGAAGACAAATTGAGATTTAATCCAATGCTTAGAAACCTCTAAGGATGTGAATCCCAAGGGAAAGCAATAACATATGGATTGAGTCAATGGAATTTATCTCCAAAAGTGTTTGAAATTTGAATGATATTGTTAAGTGTTTGTTTGCAAATGTTTTTGAATACAACACTGTGTTTTCAAACCAAAACAGGTAGAAACCCTATGGATGTGTAGGACAATATTTGTTGAATCCCCACTTGGACAAGTCTAGCTACTCTTATCTTTAGTGAATGGTTAGATGCTTGACCCCACTGGCTCCTCTCCACGGCACTCACTTATATGGGGTAGCCAAGCATCAACACCCATGAAACTCCCATGGCATGTTTTCCATTTCTACTAAAGACCGTAAAAGTGTGGGGCGGCTTCAGAACGACTGTTCTTGCACCAACAAATAGATTAAGGATTTTGGTAAATTCTAGCACATGGGTTCTAATAAGGACTTTTTGCTCGTGGAGATTGACCCATACAGCAAGAGTCCCCTTTCGGATCCATCTTGTCAGAATCAACTGCATGATACTGGCGTTTCTTCCAATACCCACATTTATATCCCGGTTGGAAATACTCTTGGCTTTAGAGTGTTACTGGTTGAGTCGTTCCCTTGGGTGAGTATTTTTTCTCCAAGGCAGGCCCTCTAGGATAAACAATAGCGAAAAATAACACTCATATTTCAATCAACCTTTGTTTAGAAACAAAGGGAGAACACATGTCGTATGTTTAATCACACTCGTACAATGTTGTTCAGTTTTAAGCCCAAATCAAAGTGTGGAGGTGATCACTTTATCTTACACCAAAATCACCAAAAAGGCCTTTTGATTCTCAAGATCGCTTGGAAGCACGAGAGAAGCGCATACATACTTTTCCAATGGCTTTAGTCTAAGTAAGCTCTCACAAAGACACACCTACACTTGTTCTTTTTAAACCCTCAAAGCAATATGTGAGTTCATTTTAGAGCACCAAATCACAAGTGAAGGACATTTGTTTAATTGTTTAATCCATAAATGAAATCTAGTAGGTTGTTGATCCTAAGGTTCTTTTTAAATCCAAATGCAAGAAATAAACAAAAAGAATTATTTTTAAGCCCAAATGAAAGCTAGTGTTCTAAGAAAGGAAGAAGATGACAAATTCCTAAGGAAGTGTTAATCAAACACTTAAGTGTTTAAAAACACTTTGATTAGACCCAATATCATCTCTATGCTCCTTCTTCTCTTGCTTTTGGACTTCCAACCTACAAAGGAGAAAAGACAATTAAATTCTGGAAAAACACAGAAGTCAAAAGGCATAAAGCAGAGGAAGAAGCAATCATAAATTAAAACACATGCTAAAAATTAATTTTCTCCCTTTTACTGTCTTCCAGCGTCGCAACTCGTGAAGGCGTCACTATTTTTTTCTTATAGTGGTGCTATTTCAGCGTGCTTTACTTGTCAGCAGCGCTCTGTGTCGGGACAGAAAGCACGATTGTGTCGCTCTTTTCTCCCAGCGTCGCAGTTTTCGAAAGCACCGGAGTTTTAAATTTTTTGAAAACTAGTGCAGATCGGCGAGTCCAGCGGCACAATTTTGAATTTGAATTTTGGCGGGATGAGCCTAGTGGCGCTAAAAGAGCGACACTGACGAGCCCGCGGTGTTGAAACTATGATACTGACGAGCCCGCGGTGCAAAAACAGCGACGCTGATGAACCCGCATTGGAATTTCCTATTTCAAGAAAAATGCAAAATTTTCCCAAAAAATGTTAGAATTAATGGAATAGGCCCTCCTTCTAGTGCCAAATGTGTGAACCCAATTTAAATACCTACAAAACAACATGAACAAACATATTAGAAGTTGAAATGCAAGCAAGAATAAGGATTCCTCAAGAAATTCATTTGAATAGCAAAAGAGATAGAAAATGAAATGAAGAACACAATAAAACTTAAAAGCATATCAAAATCTATTCTAAAGCAAGCAAACTCCTAATCTCTTGAGGGAATTGGTGCCAAGTTGATGTGAAAATTGGCCCTTTCCCAACTCCAATGATGCAAGATTGATATGTGATGAAGAATGATCCACTTTAATGATGAAGGTGAGAGCTCCAAGCCAAAAATCTGCAATAACCTAGCTAAGAACTAAAATGATGGATGAAAATGGCTAAGTATTTTAGCATGGTAACTTTGCTTGGAATGTGGATGATGAAATGAAGAGAGGAGCTCTTCATTTATAGGATTTCAAGATGGATAAAAGCCCAAATTTGAGCAATGTGGGACTAACTTTCATCTAATGATATGATGCCACTTGTCAAGCTATGAATGGATGATGGTTGTGCAAGATTTGGGGTTTGTGCCAATAAATGCCAATATTTGAATTTCAAATTTGTTGAAATGATATGTAAGAGGGAAGGGAAAATGCAATAAATGCCACTTGGCTCAAGATAAAGGACATGTAAGATGAATTTATTTCCTTGTTGGATGTACATGTTGACTTGGAATTTTGAATTCAAATTGAGATAATATTCCAAAAGATGCCATGTAAGGAAAAATAGGGATTTAATAAATGAATTAAATCTATTTTCATGTGCAACTTGCATTATCTTGAGGATGTGACATGAGATTAAATTAAATTAATCAAAGGTCAATTAATTTAACAGGAGATTTGATGATGTGACTCATTTGACTTAGATTTATGGATTTATTTAAATCAGATAAGAGAAGAATGTGACAAGAGACTAATTAAATAAAGATTTTGATTTATTTAATTAAAAGGGATGATGTTAGATTAAATCAAATAAGTTTTTAATTTATTTAATTTAATAGATAGACTTTAGATATTTAATCAAATAAATTGATTATTTAATTAAATAGGGATAATTAGATCAGATGGAATGATTTAATTAACAAGAGAAAGTGACTTAATTAGACAAAATGATTTATTTAATTTTAAGAGATGAATATTGATGAACTTAATCAAATAGGGGAATTTGATTACACAGTTAGATCGAGGGATGATTTAGGAAAAAACGATGTTAGTAAGTCAAGATCATATGCATGATGTCAATCAGTATATTTTCGATGTCTACAGATGGCATGGTGAATATCTAAAATGGTGGCATTGTATGCACGATGATGAAACTTGGCTAGTTGGCTAGCTTATATGCAAAGGAAATGAAAAAACATTTAATAACCCCATTCCACCATTCAATCCATCTTATTTACTAAGAAATCCTAGACTCAAGATTCCATACCCAAAAAATATGGGCTAGCATGGGTTGAAAAGTGTTGTGTCATAAAATTGCACCCCTTGTAATTTCACCTATATTTTTCCATCCACTTTAGTGTCCTCTACCTTAGTATTTGTGTAGGCTCATTTCAACCCTTGCATTAGCCTCTTTCCTCTCTCAAGATGCTCAAGAACCCTTTTCAGCAATTACCCTCTTATGCGAGCTTTGCATCAAACCTTGTGTTTCCCTTGTTCCCATCATTTTTGAGCATAATTTTTTTGGATACTAGTACGCCACATGAACATCCATGCATTGTGCTAGCATCCCATATTTCAACATTCAAATGGTCATTTCTGAGCATGTTGCCACTTGTCACCTACCTTGGTCAATGGAAACGACTCGAGACGCCGTGTAACAACTCAAGAACCTTCTTTTCCCTCCAAAGCTCTCTTTAAAACCATCTTTTCATTCCATTTGGGCTCTCTTGAATTCTCTTGGTCTCTCTTGAACACTCTCTCTTCTTAGAATTATTTCTCTCTCTCCTTCTTGCATAGCTCTCTTGCACTTGCTACAACACTCTCACGTTCTCACAATGTTCTCTACAACTCTCATGCCTTTCATAGCCATCTCTTTCACTCTTTCTCTCCTTGGATTCCTCAAGCCTTGCAGGTGATATATTACTTGTCTTATGTATTTGATCATCTTGGAATTTATCACATCCCTTTTCTATGAATTTTATTGTCTCATCTATTTATCTTTCTATCTATCTGTAGACAAGGGGGATCCTATCGCTCTTGAGTCTTTATTCTCAAGAGAGTCCTAGAGAATGAACTACCCTAAACTACCTTATACTACCTCAAGGAACATAGCAAGAGTTTTAGAATCAAAATGAGTAGTTCATAGATGTCTTTCAGACAAACTAGCATGTTTTTAGCCAAAGATGCAACGCAACATACAAACATCAACGCAGTGCGTTGGTGTCTCGTACAGACTAAAAATTGAGAATGTCACAAAAAATAAAGTGACTACTTTTACTTAGACCACTAAGAACTCTTAGAATGCAGGAAAATAACTAAAAGTAATAGAACTAAAATAAAGCTATCTAGATGAAATATAAGTTAGATAGAATGTAAATGTTGAGATAAATTAAATGAGAGAGGAAGTGCTCACAATAGACCAAGCAATGAAGCCTCTAGAAAATTAATATCTTTGATACCTACACACATAAGATTGAGGAAAAATGTTGGGGTTGTTTGGTGACTTGCCTTAGTCAAGTCCCTACTTTGATGTTTCCACCTCCACATGAGCCAGATACATAGAGAATATAAAGATACAAAGAAATCTATACACAATGAGTGATAAAAGAAGATCCCACTCAAGGAGGAGAACCCATATCATGAGATAGATAGATAGAAAGATAAATAGATAAGATAGAAAAATGTGTAGAAAGGGGATGTGAGAAATCCCAAGATGCTCAAAAACATGAGATGAGAGAGATATCGCCTGCAAGGCTTAAGGAAGCCAAGAAGAGAGATAAAGAAGGAAGGGTTGTGAGAGCCAAGATACTTGCAAAGAGTGTTGTAAGAGCATGAGACTATTGTTGTAGTAAGTTGTAGAGAGTCGTGCAAGAAAGACAACAAGAGAAAGACAAGAGAATTCCCAAGAGAGAAGCCAAGAAGGAGCCAAAGAGAGCTATAAAATGAAAGAGGTGGATCTAAAAGAAGGAATAGGAGGGAAAAGAAGGTTCTTGAGCAATTACAAAGCATCTTAAGTCGTTATCACTAACAAAAGGAGGTGACAAGTGGCAAGGCACTCAGAAAATAACCATTTGAATTTCAAAATATCATGGGATGTTTGTGCTGTGTGTAGAAATCCACATGATGTGCTAGTGTCCATAAAAATCATGCTACAAAATAGCAAGAATGAGGAAAGCACAAGTTTTGATACAAAGTTGACGCACAAAGGTAGCTACTGAAAAGGGGTCTTAAGCATTATGAGAGGGGAAATGGCTGATGCATGGGCCTAAAATCAGCTTGCACAAATGCTAGGGGAGTGGACACTAAAGTAGATACAAGAATGCATGTGAAATTACAAGGGGTGCAATTTTATGACATTACACTATCTATCTATTTGGCTATTTCTGGAGGTGAAAATACCAAAATAGGGGTTTGACTGAGGCAAGCCCCTAACTAGCCCCAACACTTTCTCTCTGTCTTATTTGTGCAAGTATTGAAGACATTTATTTGTTGGAGGCTTCATTTCTTGTTTGGTTGTGAGCTCTTTCTTTCTCTTCTTTCATTTCACCATCTATATTTCATTTTGTCTATATTTGACTTAGTTTACTTTACCTTTATTCTAGTTTTGTTATACTCTATTATTTTCCCACATTTGAAGAGTTCTTAGAAATCAAATATTTAGTAGTCACTTAAGCTATTTTTTTGTGATAGTTTCAATTTTTCAATTGTATAAAATGCTAGTGTGCCTTTGAGATGCCAATGTGTCGCATTATCATCGCACTGTCTTCCTTGGCCGAGAGCTTGTCAGTTTGTCTAGAAAACCTTTGTGACCTCTTTCTATTTCTAGAACTCTTTCCATTTTATCCTTTAACTTTAACATTATTCCTTGAGCTAGTTGAGGACCATTTGATCCATGTAGACTCTTCTTTATCATAGAGACTCAGGGGTAGAAAATCTCCTCCTCTATATTTGCACTGTCATCTCAAAGGAACATTGGCTTCCTTGGTCAAGAGCTTGTCATTCTATCTAGAAGACCTCTGTGACCTACTCTTTCTATTTCTAAAACTCTCACCATTTTATCTTATCACATGAGGATTATTCCTTGAGGTATTTGAGGACCATTTGGTCACTGTAGACTCTTCTTTGTCCTAGAGACTTGGGGGTAGGAAATCTCCTCCTCTACAACAAGTCAAAAAAGAGGTGTTGAGAAAAAAAATGCATTAATTGCGGGTAAAACCACAAAAGTGGTTTACAATTCAAATAAGGAAGGAAAACTTGTAAAAAATGAACCCATGCCAAAAATTTTCATTCTGGGGGTTCAAACGAACTCGTTGGTTCGAATGAACCAAAAAAGGGTTCGCTTGAACTAGGGTTCAAGTGAACCCATGTAGTGCATGCATAGACAAAAAAAAAATGAAAAACCAATTTGGGAAGGGGGTTTTGCCTGAACCACCCTGGTTCGAGCAAACCCCCCTGTTTCCTTGATTTTTGACCTTGTCTATAAAAAATTCAAAGTTTTTACACTTCGTAGCTCGGTTTGAACATGAAAATGGTGAAGAATTCATAGACCCAACTGGAATCAGGTAGTCCTCAGAAAGAGCTATCTAACAAATATAATTTTAATATGGTTTGGTTTTATTATGTAATTTTTTTTAGTTTAATTAAACATAGGTTTTTCACCAAAAATCAAACTCTCTGTTCTACACGTGGAAAAATAATAGATTATCAATTTTTTTTTTGAAAAATATGAGTGCACCAGATATTGAAGTCCTTGATCCAACAACAAAAAATATTGAATTTTGATACAAACAAAAAAAGATGTATTATATCTAAATTGTAATTGGTTTGACTTCGAAACTTAATTAAAGAAAAAAATTCAATAAAAAACTATCTAACCAAGTGGAAGCATTAGATATTAGAGTTAAAATTCTAAATTCGAAATAATTAGAATTTTATCCTTCATAGAAAAAAAGTTATGCGTTATATGGTGAGCATCACTTTTTAAAGATGATGTCTTCTGAAAAAAACTAGTTTTCAATGGAGATGGAAAAAGAAGTGCAATCTGATTCCAAAATTTTTGAAAAAAATATATTTAGAATCTACAGACAAAATGTCACAAAAATCTAGTTTGCATCATCTTCAAATTCCTTACGGTTTAGCTGTTATAAGTGCTCGAAAGTGAATATTTAGTTAAAAATAATAAATTTAGTGTCCAATTTGGCCAAAAATTGTAAACCACTATTGTGGGATCACCCTTTTCTTAGAATAATTTTCTATTCAATACAAAACCAAATAGGACAAGGATAAAAAATAATATACTCTGATAGAGGCTCCATTGGAAGAGGAAAATAGTTGTATAAAGAAAAAATGGACTAAGAAAAAATCATGACATGATCAAGTCATTTGTGTACTTTATCAAGCCCAAACCAAAAAATCTTAAATTATTACACACATTTAATACAAAGTTTCCCTTCTTTAGTTGTCTAATATATGAGAAAAAGTATCATTTTATCATAATGTAGCTCAACCATATTAAAGCGTCCACACAAAAATAAAGTGGAAATAGACATTGAATCAATAATCCACCGCCATAAAAGGAGATCTTTTAACAACATCATTGGAAGCATAAACATTAATAAGACCAATTTTCAATATTAAAGAATCTCCCAATCACCCAATTGGTGGAATCACATCCATGATCAAGAAAATGTGAGTGCAACTTAGAAGAGAGAAAGGTAACAACCCATCCTTGAACCATGTTGTAATTTCCATAGAAACATGAGTTAGCTAGCCAAATAACATGGAAAGTAACTGAGAGAGAAAAGTGTTAATTTTAACCTTTTGGAAGAAAAAATATCCAATGCTGTAAATATTTTACAAAAATCCCTCACATCATACTTCTTGTAGTGGTCTATAAGGCCTTGAATATTCTAGCAAATAAAGCTCATTAACAAGAATTCATAGGTACATCACCACTATCGAGCTTGTCAAGACTAGAGTTGTAATTTTGTAAAACTCATCTCAAGAAAAACCACCATACTAAATGTTTGGAATTTGTATCATTTTTTTTCTACAACAAATTTTCATTCTTCCAACTACCCATGTGGATTGTGAGACCACTACAAAACCACGAGAGAGGAAGAAGAGTAAACATATGTCTCTAGCTAGGAAGATAACACTAACACCAATTGAAGCATTCTAAAAGATCTAGACTAAGTGGAAGGCTCTCCAATAGAGGGTGGCCCATATATTTTTTTCTAAGGATTGAAATCAAACTAGATTTCTTACCATCTAAATTTCAAGTGTTAGCTATATTTTCAACATTAACTAAATGCTTGGCTCAAGCTTCACTATTATTAGAGTTTTATTTTTGTTTTTTTGGTTTCCAACTATAGTCCACCCCTCATCACTTTTAAAAGGGGTACCCTTAGCAATCCAAGTAGAAGGCTTATTGTGAGATGAAACTAAGGGACAATCCCTAATCTTATAATCAAAGGACTGAGATAAAAAAAAAAAAGGTATTTGAGAGGTTGAGATAAAAGACACATTGGATATGATGCAAATAACCCTATTTGAATATTCATGGTGTCTTTTAAATTTTAGAGAGGTCAACCTCAATAGAGACATGCTTTATGGATGAGTCAAGAAAAAATTCAAGCTCAACACAAATAACTTTACCAAGCTTTACATGCAATTGTGGTTGATAAATTCTAGCAAGTTAAAGGAAAAACATGAATTTTCTATCTAGATAGTGCACAAAAGGTCTTTTCATCAACTATCATGAAGTCTTGAGTCCATGGTTGAAAAAATAAAAAGAGAAATAGACATACCAAAGGTCATAATTAAGAATGAACTCTACATGACTAGCTTCAATAAATTGGAAAAGAGAAAAAAACTCTTGGTGAAATTCTAGATGACATCAAGATTGACCTCGAGTCCAATTCTTGTTAACCCAATATTTGGGCATGTTTCAAGGGGATTCTCCTAGAAAAATAACTTATTAAAGTAAAATGTTCATACCATTGACAAGCGCCATCAAACTTTAGAATAGGATGGTCAAAATTCATACCCCATGGAACACCATGGGGACAAATGTCTAAGGGCATTTGTTTGGTGGAGCCATCATCTAGAAATGCCAAATCATTAACACCAATAAAACCTATGTGTTAATAAACTTTGAGGTCATAAAAGACATTAGAAAAAATCTTATACTAAATACATTAGAATAAAATATACGTCAAAAATGCAATATTACATCAAGACAATGACTCAACTCTAACAAAAAAAAGAAAAAGAAAATCCAAAATTTTTATTGAAACATTAAAAAAATTCCTATACTAATTTAATTATTATTGCTCAAAATTTTATTTTTTATTTTAACATTACCCAAAAAAAAATATCTATACCAAATTTAGGATTAAAAAATCATAAATATAACACCTATCTACTAATGGGAACCGCTCATGACTTTTCTTCAGGAAATTTGAAAAGCATGAATAAAACAGAACTTAGAGTACTAGAAGTTTATCTTCAAATGCCAGCATTTTATCTCGAGCCGGGCACGACTCTGTGTTTGAAGAATTCGTCTTGATTAGCTAGTTTTGAAAACCGAAGGGCGGCGGGAGAAAACCGACCCATCTAATTATTATGGAAGTTTGAATGTCAGTTATGACTGCAAATTAGTACAAAACGATAAGAACATACTGTATTCCTATATTTGAAACAACGGCAAATTAGCCAATTTTTTCATACAGTCAATCTCCATAGTCAATTTTATTTATTGTCAATCTCCATAATTCTTCGTTAACGTGAGGCGGGGGTGCATTTTGTATACAGGCAACCTCCATAGTCAATCTTAGCCATGACTCACTACTTACTTCTTTGACCCGGAACGGCACTCGTTTTTAATTGTAAGCCTATATAAACCTCTATATCCTCCCAAAGTTCTTTGTAGCAGATTAGAATTTAAGAATCATGAAGAAGAATGAATTTTTTCTCGTTCTCATAACCATATAGGCAGTGAGATGGTGGGACAAAGTGTGAAACAAAGTGGGTTCCTGTAATTATTCTGGTGGTGTCTCTGTTGGGACAGATCCTGTCAATCAACTTTGACTCGGACTTGCAGAACCCTTCTGACTCCTATGACCGGAACTATCTGAACGCCTCCAATTACGTGGGGAAAGTGTACATGGCCAGCCCCAGCCCCTGGTTCTTCAATGAATGCGACGTCAAGGGCAACTACCAGGGTCCGGGGCTTTGGATCACAAGGTGGGAACAGCTCATAAAGCTAAGCCCCCCTCTGTTAGAGATCGTGACATGGAACGACTGGGTGGAGAGCTCCTACGTGGCACCATCTCTCAGCTCCAGCACAAACGCTGCCAGCGTGGCGAATTTCACACACAGAGCGTTCTTGGAGCTGGGGCAGTACTACATCAGCTGGTACAAATCTGGTAGCGCTCCGACGATCACGCAGGATTCGATCTACTTGTTTTATTACACGCACAGCAAATCGGTTGTCGTGTCGGGCAGCACATGCCAGGCGTCTGATTTTAGTGAGCTGAGTGATAAAGTGTACGTGACGGCAATGCTGACTGCGCCTGCCAGCGTGCAATTGCAATCTGGAACTTCCTCTCAGACGTTCAGCGCAGAGGCGGGCATATCTACGTGGAGCATGGATTTCCAGGAAGGGCAGCAGATTGCAGTCCTGAGTCGTGATGGTACGGAGCTCAGTAGACTGGTTGGAAGTAAAAACATCAGTAATTCTAATGTTCAGAAATATAATTTCAACGTTTATTCCACATGCACTACCTGTAATTAAGGCCATCCCATTGGAGAGGTGTTCGTTTATTAAATAAGCTCTGTTTTAAAGGGGCATTGGGTAGATGTAATCTGTAACACGTTTCATGCTAGGCATTCGCCTCCACTGTAAAACATGTTAATAATTCCTTCTCCGCCTAAAACAATGGTGAAGAATGAAATCTTCTGTCACTTTGAAATCTGCTTCTCTCGAGACTGAAAATGGGCCCTTTCTGGCTGGAAAATGTTTTTGAATTTTAAGTACTTCTGTGCAGCTCAATCCCGTAGCTCTGGTTCACTTTTGCACAGCACAAATCTAATCTAGAGAAGCTTTCAAGTAAGTTTTTCGGTTCATTGATATTTGTTAAAACCTTGTACAACAGAATAGTCAACCTCAGTTCATTTACGCCGAAGGCGTATCCAATTTGAAATGAACTAACCTGATTCCTGCCATCAACGGTGTGCAAAGGGTTGGGAGACGATGAGACTGATCTCATCCATCCATACGAATACTGACCAAAAAGAGACGTGGGATACGGTGAAGCGTAGCTGGTAGGCCTGTTCATCATTGTCGGTTTGCTTTTATCTGTTCATGTCTTTCCATCGTTTTTGAATTTATCATGTCTGTTCACCGTTCATGGCATTTTTCCCTCCTTCCACCGTTCTGGCGTGGCCAGAAATCTACAGCTGCACCGTCCCGTCACTTGTTAACATCATAGCATTTTTTGAATGTATGGGCTGAACATAGTTTATAGATAACCACACACAGTTCTTCCACGCAAATGCAGCGATATTTAAACTAAACCCGCTATAACTATAACTACAGAGTTGTGATGGGTCGATGTTACCGAATTCTCCACAATCACAGAATGCAGAGATGGTGGCATTTCCAAATATCTAAGTTTGAGAGGATTCAAAATAATTGACGAAGCCAAAGTTGTAGTAGAAAACTAAGGATTTTGATTGGCTGGAAATCAAACTATGTTGGCAATGGTGAAACCCAGAGCCTCTAAAGACAATATTTCGCCCTAGATTCATGCTCATGAACTTCTATGGACATACCATCTGAGAAATGGCGTAATTGTCAAACATTCAAGCTTGAGAAATCTTTTAAATGGAAGTAGTGATGATTCCTCTTCGGCTTGCCCAGTCAGTACTATATAGAGGGGGGTTTTATGACAATTTTTAGTAAATTGTCTTAATTTGGAGACAAAAAAATTATTGTCTTAAATATTGTTTTAAGCGGTGTCTCAAATTATTGTCTTAAAAATGTCTTTATAAATGCAATATGAAATAAAATATTTTTGTCTTTTTTAGGAACAGAGATTTCACTTTTGTCTTTTTAAAGAGACAATAGTTGAAATTAAATACATATTGTTTTTATATGTTAAAATGTATTAAAAATAAACAATTTATTTTAAATATTTTTTGTGTGGTTTTCAACATTCAATGTTTTCAAATTCTAGTTGTCCTCTTATTTGTTAGAATTTTTATTTTTATTTTTCTAAGCGTGATGGAAAAATTATGACATAAATTATCAATGATTTTGTGACTGGAGACAAGAAACAATTGTCAAATACACAAAGCATAATGTTCATAAAAAAACAGAGAAAATAATGTGCCCTAATCCGAATTCAAAAAGTTAATGCCAATAAGTATTTTTTTATTTATAGTTTATTAAACTGTTCATACAATCATAAGCAACACGTACATCATAACATGGAGCAAGTTGAACAACTGTTATGACCAACTATATCCCTAAAAGTCAGTGGAATATACCCAACTACTAGCATAACTCTTTCAAGCATGGCAAGGTAGCTTAACAATGAGTTGACTCAATTGTCTGGACTAGACAATTCTGCTTTAGAGTGGAAACTTTCTTCTTCTTTTGTGCCTGTGTCTAGTCCTCTCAAAGGCAGATAACCTTTCATTGTAACAATCCACTATTCTTGTATTTCGTTATTAATGAACGATAGGATTTCCAAATCATCTTGAGCATAGCACAGTCTTTCAAGATTTTGATACGATTCTGGAGGGAGCTGAATTCTTCCTTTAAGATAATCAACAGGGTGAAAGCAAAATTTTCCTACAAGCAAACAATATTATATTTAACAAGTAAAATCCATGTGCATCATTCGTTTAAAGAACCAAAAATCCACAAGTCTCTATACATGAACTAAAAATAGTAAATCTACAAATCAAACCCCAACAAAATACCCAATTATATGTAGCCGCTACATTGTGGTCATTTGATAGCCCAAAAGTGAAAAAATGTGATCCCAAAAAACTTTTACAAATATTTTCTTCAATATTAACTTACTGCTCAAGCTAGGTTGCAAACTGTGAAACTTTAAGTTGGCACTGATTAGTTGTACTAGTAACTTCTTCACCTCGATAGAGCTCTACAGCTCACTCGAAATATTTCAAAGCTAGTTCCAAACTTTCTTTAGCTTCATATATTTCACCGATTTTTTGTAGAAAACAATATTTTGAATTTCAATAAAAATCCATATCTAAAACAAATAGGTAAATTTACTCATAACCCGATCATCATAAAAATATTCACAAAATAACCATACAGCTTCTGCAATGAATGCCTATATACATAACATCCAACCAAAAAATTTAGTCTTAACAACATATCAAACATATTATCATAAGAATAAGAATCCTTAAACTAGGTCAAAGTCAAACTTTGACAACCTCAAAAGATTAGGTCATCCCACACCCAATTCAAACATTGAATTACCTTGCAATTTTTTGTAGCCATCGACAATCTTCCTATCTCCATGAAGAGATTAATAGCCAAACATAAGCACCTAGTAGCCTTTGCAGAACATTAATTAGTAAATCAAGACCACTTCCTCTCCAACAATAATAAATGACACCTAGCCTTCTCCCATTCTAATATAACCTAAAGAGAAATTACCACAAAGCAGGGGAGAAATTATAAACTAATATCATGACAAAACAAGAGTTGTGGTGCAGCTACAGTCCCTGCCAACTGAAAAAGCAAAGTATTAAAGAAGCATATATGGAATGTCAATCAAGAAAATTCAAATCAATTCATATAGGTTATGCCAAAACTGAGCTGAGGCATAATATAAATGGAAGTTGTTTGAAATATGTATCAACTAAAGCATTCAAAAATTGAGTACAAGGATAGACAACAGACCAAAGACTATGCATGGCTTGCAACAAACATGATCTAAAACAATGCAGACTAATTTTCCTTGTATTCAATCTAACGAGATTAATGTTTCAACTTGAAAACCAATAAAAATATAGAAAATCTATAAGTCTTGTTCGTTTATACAACATTCTTTAGCGTTCATGTAAATTATTGAACAAATATTTGATATAGCTCAACCAAACCACAAACAGAAGCATGTACCAAAATTATAACATTCCATTTGGTTAAGAAGTTAAAAAGTATTGACAGTTTTGCAAAAGACACCATTCAATTTCAATTGGAATATAAAGATGCATTTTGAACAGCAAGAGCAAAAAGCTAGTCTGTATCATTTTCTTTTGTTACGCTTAACAAAGAATCAAAAAGGTGTATTTTCACACTAACAAAAAAAGAAACTTACCAAATGTATTATGAAATGCCCTGCTTGATCCTAGATTCAATTACAACTTCACTATTTTTTGAAAGAGAAGAAAGGCAAAATAATCTTAAACCGTAAACCCCTGGTTCATAATTGGGTTTCTTTTCAACATCTTGATCATTAGGGTCATGTCTTAAGTGTGCAGCTTTGTTGTAGAGCCAAAAATAGAGGTAAAAGGGAGTCAAAGGTTCAATATTTTTGTATATTCATGTTACTCCTGAAATTCAGTGAAATTTCCAAAAAAAGGCATCATGTTCTAAGGTTTTATCCAAAAGTTATGGCTCTAAGTCAGACAGTTTGCTGTTGAAGTGAATTTGACATGTTTTTAACCCACTTAAATGATTGTTGAATTATTTTATAAGCTTATTAAAGGATTCTAATCATCCTATGTGGAAATTAAACATCATACAAGCATCTAAACCCTAACGACAACAGCACAAATGATGGAAATGGTCATATTTAATGAGAAAATGTGTAAAGCGTGACATTTAGCATTCCAAAGTAAGTAATTTTTGAATTTTGCATTTGATCTTCAGTTTTTGACTTTTAAAGAAGCTAGGGGGATGTGTTAGATAGTCTCACCATGCTTAGAAAATGTTCAACAGATGGTAGATGGTTTTGAGCCATTGTGGTAGACCACGTGTATGCAAAGTATATGTGAGCAAGGCAGTGTTAGCTGATGAATTTTAGAGTTCTATAAAGCATTGTCCCCTTCCAATATCTCTCGAGGTACTTAACTGTGGGAAAAAAATTTAAGCAATCATTTTTTTTGATAAATTTAAAAATAAGATATTGATATTTTTTCTGATCAAAAGAAAAGATACCAATGCTAGTCTTTTCACAAACTAAATTTTTTCTTGCCAAGTTTTATTTGATCTAACCTGCACAGAGAATTGTCTTAGTTCCTTCTTCACTTTTTAAGAAAAAAAAATCTACAGTTTGAGGACGTGGAGTACAGAGTGCAAAACAAGAAGCCCCCAGGAATATGGAATCAACTTTCAGACAGTCGTCAAATTATTGGGAGCTGCCATGAGAACCAGACTTACAAGAGCATTGTGAATGGGATGACTGGAAGCATAGCTCCTGGACAAATTCTTGCATTGATGGGCCCCTTTGGAAGTGGGAAGACAAATTTTCTCAAAATTGTGGGAGAGATACTGCAGGGAGATATCAAAGGAAATATAACTTACAATGATATTCCATATAACACTGCTCTAAAGAGGAGGTATAAATATATAAGTCTCCATTTCTATGTCTATCCATTATACCTTTCTTTCAGATCTATGTAACATAGAAATGTTAATGACATCCCAATTCTTGCTTGAATCCTCCCAGGATTGGATATGTTACTCAAGATATATTGTTTCCTCAACTAATCGTCCAAGAGTTATTGGTTTTTGCTGCCCTTCTAAGGCTTTGAAACAATATGAGTCACCAACAAAAAATTTAAAGAGCAAAAACTATCCTTGCAGATTTGGGTCTAGACAGGTAATCAACTTGTGCTTGTTTGTACATTTGAAGTTTTAACATCTAAACTCTAGTGTTTGCAACAGATCTGATTAAAAAGGTTCTTGGAAAAGACCTGGTGAAATTTTTGAAATTCATCTTGACATTTCAGATTATACCAAATGATCTGTAATATAAGATTATACTTGCAAATAGGAGCTTGGAAATATAAGATGCCTAGCATTGGAAAAGGTTGCATCATCTCTTGACCTACCATGCAAGTATCATAGTCTGGGTTGTCCGGATATTTTCCCATATTATAATAAGCTTAAACATGAGGCACAATGTACATTTTAGTTGTACAATTATCCTTACGTAGGGTCAGAGTGTTCTATCACAGGGGATATATAGGCACTTGTGGCACATCTAAGGGATGATCATAAAGTCGATATGCACAATGGTAGCACTTTTAACCCTTGTTATGTAAAAATCAATCCACTTGAAGTTAAAAAGACAATAATTATTATTACATGACATATAAGAATACTCTCTCTGAGCTGGCAGAATGCTTGCGATTCTTTGGTGATGATATAATCTTCGTTGAAAATGTTCTGACAGTAATAGGATCAGTCTTAGTTGGCAAGATGTTGTCACAAATAGAGGCATATGAAAAGGTAATGTGAAAGTGTTTCCATTGCAGCAAAGGAAGTGACTATTTCATTCCAACATGGTTTGATTATGTTGATTCGAGTAGCAAGTTTTGGTTAGTTTTCATATTTATTTTGGTTAGTGTATCCTTTATTGAAGGCACAAGGGAATACATGCATTTCACAATTAAAGGAGAGTTCCTTCAAGTGGAACTTAAGTTTAATTAACAGAAGATAGAACTTAAGGTACTTAGAAATTCTTATTCTTGTATGGCATTCATCAAGATTAAATTTGGGGAGTGGAGTTGGTCGAGCTATTATTGGTGCAGATAGCTCATCATTTGAAATCTTATCCTCAACTGCTCGAACTCCATCTAGAGCTATGTGACCTGCTCCAAGCAATGTGACCTTCTCCATATCTAGTTTTTTTTGTAATGAACCACTCTGAAGAGATCTAGAAGGGTAAACCTTGGTTCCTATAACTGATTTGTCATAAAAACATATATATACATTCACTGGAAAAAGAATTCATTAATACCTTGGTTCTTGGCAGTGAAGTAATATATGTTGCTATACCTCTCACAGTTTAATGTGGTTGAAGCATCTCTCGTTCTGTCTAAATTGTTAGTGGAGAATTGTTATAGATAAAGCTTCGGTTTTGTTTAAGGGCTATTGTTGAGTAGCAAAGGAAATTTTACGATTTTCAGTTTCATTGTATTTCACATTTATATATTGGTAAGAGATCTAGAAGTTATAGCTATTGGATCTGCTACAATTTTTTGAGTAGTTTAGGATACTTAATGCCTAATCTTATATAGTTTTCTTTTAAAGATAAACACAAATATGTGTTATAAAATATACTATCATTTCATAAAGATGTTGAGTGTTCTAAAAAGAGTTATTTCCAATAAATCTACCACAACACCAGTAGGGAGTTGGGTATAACAATTTATCTTCTAGACTGCCTTGTTTGAAAGGTGAGAATAAAATCTCCCCTGTATTTTAAATTATATTGCACCAGTTTGGTTTATCAAAACACAAAATTGGTAGATTTAATGTCTTCTTTGTAATATTTATTGTCCCATTGCCTTGAAGAAACACAGATGCAATGGGTTTAGATATACTAGCATAGCAATTCACTACTTCACAACTAGGTTTTCATGTTCACACCCATAGACCATATGTTGCAGACTCATTACACAACTGACCAAAATGTTAATTATGTGTTGTATACTTTCATATTCTACACCCCATCATACCTAGTGGCCAATGGTTTACACCTATTGTTTTTAATACTACTTAGTGGTTTTCTATGGTGATGAGCCTATAAGTACTCAAACAAGGATCAGGGTTAGAAACAAGCAAGAAATATCTTAATAGACTTATTGTATTGTGAAAAGTTGAGTTAATTCTATGAGTGTTGTTTTTGCTGGTATTTTTCCTCAAGTAGTTTCCTAGGATAAATAATTGTGTTATATTATGAGCATGCTATTATTTTGTTTCTATTGCATTTAAGAATCTGTTAGCATTATTTCTCTTGCACAGGATCATTGGTATTACTATTATTTCTCTTCACAAAATAATAGTTTATCACTATAAAGGATGACAATTACTTATCAATATTAAGCAGTTTATTTAGAGTCCAAAAAACAATCAATGGATCAAAGACTTTAGAAATGAACCTTGATTGTTAGTCTTTTTATAGCAGTTTGTTGCATCCACAAATGTTGATGCTCCCTTATGCTTACTTTCAAGCTGTAACAAGTAGATGCATTATAAATAGCTTAGATACCAACATTTGTTTGAAACTTCCAACATACCAAACAAACATTGTATGCATTTTTCTTAGCAAACCTTTAAATGGCAACTAGCAAGTTTGATATAAGCAGACACTGCTTTATCTCCTGTACCATACAAACAACCCACTGCATTAGGATTTATTTGAGGCCATACATTTAATACAACTTACAGTTAAGTAAATAATTCACAAAATTGTGTAAGATATTGTGTCCTTTATTAAAATAATATTCTTTATTTATTTATTAATGCTCAACTATGTAAAACATTGTAAAATATCTAGATAAGATCATCTCTGTTGTCCGAGATCTTATCTGAAGTTTCTTTTAAACTTCCTATTTTTTCTTGAGATAAGATCGTGTTCGATCTTATCCTTGTACATCTTGTAAATTATTTATTGAGCACATTGCTTGTTGTTAATATCCTTTATAAACTAATAAAGATACATGAAAATATCTTCATAAGAATTTGAAATGACAGTGTTGGCAAACTAACTCTTTTAGAGTTCTTATAAATTCCCTTCAATTGAATAAAGTGAAGTTCCTAATATTTTTAGCATATATTACCTTACTTTATAGACAACATGAAAATAAGAACATTTGATTTCACAATGCCAATTTCCACCTATAGAAGATATTGAATCCTAGCTCTTCACTGCTCATTCTCAGAGTCAAATTCTCCAAAATGACTTGCATGAATGATTAACAAAAGAGAAAACTTTGTAAAAATAAAAATTGACAAGGAATATGCTTGGACTTGACTCGGACTCAGCTAGACCCAAAACTTTCAACTCAGTGATAGGTTGGCAGCTTAAAGAAATACTTAAATTCCTTAAAAAACAAAGATTATATACAAAATAAGTATTGTTTCAATCAACATTATAGGTAGGGTTGCATTACAATTTATAAATTGTGAACCTCTAAAATATATACAAAAAATGTCTGTAAATATCCATAGAATGTCTGTAAGAGTTTGTAAAGTCTGTTAAGATTGTAAACAAAAATTGCTCACAAATGTGGCAAATTAAAAAATGAAATACAAAAACATGCAGGTTTAAAAACGGGAAAAATGTGGTTAATTAAAAAATGTGGCAAATTAAAAAATGAAAAAAACACATGGAAAAAAACTGTAATTATTATTTCAATCCAAATATAGTGCATAGAAAGAGAAAGTAAGTTTCAAACTTCAAAAGTATGACATAAATAAAGATTCAATGTTGTCAATTACTCACAAATTCCCTGCTTGGAAAATCCAAGGAACACTAAGAGCCAAAAAGGAATCTTGAACCAACATCTTAGAGCTAGAGACTACCTACTCTCCTCTGAAAGGAGAAAAATACATAATAAAGAACAAGCCTTGCATTATTGAGGAATGTCTAATAATAGGCAGCAATTACAAAAACCATAAAGATGGTAGTTACAAAGGAGTAGAAACACAGGGGTAAATGTAATATCAATTACACTATTATTTGTTATTATTCTAATATAGCACTATATCCTAATAATTCCTTTATATGGTAGGAGAGCTATGTTGATAGCTTGCGTTTAATCAATAATTTAAAATAGAAGCAATTCAACAAGATAAGATATAAATAAGAGCAAATCCTGATGCAGTAATCCTTCCATAAAGAGGAGGGGCATAGCATTCAAGACTCTACCTCTCTAATTAGGGATGTTTGATGGATGCAACTTTTTGATTGTAAAAGGGATTGAAGAGGTAAGCAACAAGGTGGTTTACATTGAAATTGGCAAGCAGCTACTAAAAGATTAAAAAGAATAAAGGATTGAAGAAGAAGCATAATTAGGAAAATGCACAAAAATTGAAAGTTGAAACCATTGTGAAGCGGATGGTCATTCAGAATGTAAGTGTTGAAAGTTGCACCTTTGATTGAGACCCAAATAGCATTTAAAAAGGATCAACAATACAAAGCCAAAGAATTCAAAATATTTGGTGAGGATGAAACAATAGCATGCTATAGTAGACAATAGAGGAACCAAAGCTTGAGCAAAGGCATTATTGCATATCCTTCGATTGTAGGTATATACACAATTTCATCCATACACATAAGGTTGATTGTATAACAGTGCAAATTTGCAAATCACTGGGCAGCACAAAATTAAACTTGCAATGTCAGCCAAGTTTGTTAACAAGGATGAGTGCAATGTAGTTTTTTTGGAAATTTCTGATGTTATTTTTGCCAATCCTTACATGTGGTTGGAAGATGTCACCTTCATGGAAAGGAATAACCAAATTGGGCTGTCACACAAATTCATTATCATTGTTTCAGGTATAAAAGAGGAAAATAAGGTGATGATTAAATGGTAAAATCAAGTGTGCATGGGCACATAGTGCAACAGTTAGTCTCTTGGTTATTCTACTGGAGATATGGTGTTAAAGTCCTATTGTGAAATTTTAAATGTGTTGGATGTATTGGTCCTTGGTGGAAATTTGAAGTGTTAGGGATGGGGCATCCTTATGTGATCCCACTAGCTGGGCCTGATTAAGTCCAGAATTCATTAATCAAAAAATAAACATCAATATCAAGTAATTTCAAGTTCAAAATAGGGAGATGAAGAATCTACAAAGACTATGGCGTTGAATGTATATGACTTATGTCCTCCATAACTGAGATTTTGTGAGACCAAAGACCTCCCAAAATGTGCAGGTGTAACCATTATGGATCAGTAATCATCCAATTTAGTATTATTTAGATTAAAATAAAATAATTTTCATGTGCTCATATTTTGATTACAAATTTAGGAATATGGAAGGTGAAAGAAACACATTCATTTCCATAAATAATGGAGTTTTGCAGATCAAAAACGATTTACGAGCAGGAGAGAGCTCAGCTATTGAACTATGTAGTCTTCTCAACAATTGTTTTAGAGAAGAGTTGTCTAATTCAATGGAATATGTGTTTCCCAATTCTTATGATTCTCCACAGTAAAGTATAGAGCTTCCTCGTGATTAACTTCATTTAGAATTTCTTAACTCCTTGATCTTGCTATTTTTTGTGATTTCCATTTGAATGTGCATAAAAGTTATGTTGGTAAGCTGAGAGTTCTTAGTATTCTGCATAAGAGTTATGTTGGTAAGTTGTCCACTACAATGCCCAGGTTGTAGGTAAAGGGGCGAGGGGTACTATTCTTTACAGTAGGTAAAGGGGTGTAGTATTCACTATGGAAGGTCCTGGTGAAGTTATGAAAGGCTTTGATTTAACTGAATATCATGAATGGCCCTAACTTTATAGTAGACGAGGCAAGCTCTGAAGTTAACAATATGGGTGAAAACACTATCGGTTGCCCATCTGGGTCATTGAATGCAATTATGGAACTCCATCTCTTGCAATGTGTATGGTTTGCAAATAATTTGAAGCAACTAATATGTATGGATTACTTCTATTTGGTCTCTTTATATCTCAAATGAATGAACAAATATTTTGGATTTATCAGGAGGAGTTTTCTACACTGTGATTGAATATGGTGCATGTGCATGGAACCATAGTGTGCTCTGTGAACCTCATCTACCCACTGTTCACCAAAGTTTATACTGTGATCCCACTTGAATAGCTTAGGTTTTACCATTAGTCTACCCATGCAATAACCAATAATAGAGATTTGATTACTTGCTTAAGGCTCATTGCATTCTTTTGAAAACTTTGAATGTTATTGACCCTGAATTCAAACTTGTCATTTATAAAATTGGTGAAAGTGCTATTCTAAATTTGCATAATGTAAGAGTTGTAAATAATTCATAAATTTGATCATATAAGTTATTGCTTCAATGAATGAATCAGATCACACTTTGGATAGATCATGACAAAGTAGAAATTATAGAAGGTTCCTAACTGCCTTATTAGCTCTTGTCTCATGATTGGTAGATAATAACATTGGATCTTGGTTTTTTTACTGCAGATGACGTCCATTGCTTTAGTCACGTTTACATTGGCAAAAGATTTGGCAGTGCTTGTTTGTGCAATTTCATTTAGAAGATAGACCTTGCTATTGTTATATGATTACATTATTACAATGACCAACAACAATTCTCACTAGTAAAAGCTTCTAAAATACATATTTTCTGGATTAGCCAATCAGGGTAGAGTTACAAACCTTAAGTTTTCATCTTAAGGGGGTGCCAAAATGGAATTCAAGGAGAAGATGAGGTAGCCTACGACAATATCATTTTGCAAATGGCCATTCCAGTATTGCCATATTGCTCCAAACATAGAGCATGTGATTTCATTATTATATTCAACTTCTAGGACAACTTCAATATTATGAAACAATGGAAGCACATGGATATAAAGGGGACTGACAGAGACAAGTATTTTCATGGCAGATTGTTGTACTTCCAGCTCAAAGGGATTTTCAACTGCCCATCCAAGGGAATTCTTAGGGTGGTGAAACTTGTGTTTGAATCAAATGGTCTATGTGATAAGCTTAAGTCTAGAAGCATCAGTATGGATGACTTGTTAAAGAAACTATAGGGTGAGGTGATGGATGTGGAGGTTCATGATAGTCTGGCTGCTCTCCTTCTGAATCTGGAACCAACTTTGGATAATGAGTTGGAAGAAAGGAAAGCTTGCTTCTCTGAGATGCATTACATGAAGCCATTTACGAGTGCTGAGGGATTGGATTCTAGTTATTAAAATCAAGGAGTTTAGTCCTAATGGAACATGTTTGTGCTTTGGATGCCTTCTGTCAAGACACAGATCTGGTAATGAAAAACTTGGTTATTTCTCTTCATAAAGATGTGCTTGAGGTTAGTCCCCCTACCTGTGCTAAAAGATGGTCATGTGGTTTATGCAATGTGGCAAGCTAAGATGAAAAAGGGTATTAAATTTCACTAACTGGAGCTGGCATAAGGCTCAGAAGTTTGGCCTATGGAAATAGTTAATGTATCTGATAATGGTGTGCATTCCAGGGCCTGTGAAAGGTGAAAACCTGCCCCCACATAGCTTTGGCATGTTGAAAGCTAGTATACTGGAACTTCACTAACAATGCTTTGCTTGATTTCATGGTATAGATCTATGTTACCGAATCGTGGGGTTTGAAGGCCAATTCCGGGTACGGTATGTATCTGAACCGGATACGTGTCAAATACTCTGTGGAATTGGGTAGGATTTGGAAATTTTAAGCCTGAAACGTTTTTCCAAAAGCTGGACAAATCTCAACGTTTTCTGGGTCAACGTGGCATATTTAACCCAATTCCAAACCTCCCGACACAGATTTTGAAGCCTTTTTGACTTTTTCGTATGGTAAAACGCAGAAAACCTGAAAGCAAAAACATAATGCAACAGTTCGATGGATTTTTCACGAGCTTCTGCAGAGACAAAGGGAGTTTCAAGGGTTTTTCGAAGGCTTTTGCAGAGACGAAGGAAAAACTCAATGTTTTCTATAGGAAGAGGCGACAAGTTAACTTGCAGGCATCAATCTATTCACGCCCTCACTATCTGCACCCTCTTAGTTCCGCGCCTTCCGCCGTAGGGTTTTCCATTCTTTTTTTCCAAAGTTTAAAAACATTAAACTTAATATGATTATTAATTTATTAATTTATTATTATAATTTATAAACAATATTTTATTAATAAGTTTATTATTATAAATTGTTTTATAAATTTATATTTATAATGATTATTATTTAATATTTAATATTGCATAAATAATAAATAATAAATAATAAATATTATAACAATATTACTTAATATAATAATATAATATTTATTATTATTATTTAATATTTAATATTTAATATTTATTATTACAGTATTACTTAACAGTATTCTTGTTTTTACTTTTTACGCTGCAAATATGTCTATATTTATGATTTTTATATGTTTTATGTACGGATGTACCCAAATGTACCCACACCCAAAAAAAAAAAGTTGTCGTACCGGCATACCATACCCGTATCTGTAACCAATTCGACAACTTAGGTATAGATGCTTCAGTTTTGTATGAGTGTCTTCTCCATGTATAATTTTAGGATTTTGTTATGTCTGAGCTCTTAGTTGAAGTTTCTTTTGTTGATGGTACACTTGTTGTACTATTAAAGATTATGTTTCTTTCTGCTATAATTGGTTATAGATTGTCTGTGCAACTTTTTATTTATGTATTTGCAGTTTAGTAGGGCTAGGGCCCCTTAATAGAAACCCAATATAATAATCTAAAAAATAATAACTTGGATATATCAGTAATTTTTGCTTTGCTTTCTTGATATCATGAATTTTTTGTACTTTTATTGGCTTTCTCACTTGAGTTTTTCTTTCATGGCTAACCATATGATATGCAATTCTTGGATTTCTGTGTTTCTATTTTCATGGTACATAATAGTTGTTCTGGAGGATTGTAGCCCCTTTGTTATATTAATTGTGTTATCCATTACAAAGACATTATTTTGTTCTATATTAAGCTTTATGAAATTAAACTGAGGTCCAGACTTATTAACGCTACAATAATAATATTTTTAAGGTATGAACATTTACAAGACTCGCATGAATAAATTTATAGAATTGTAGTTATGTTCAACTGATCCTGAGAATAGATGGTATCTATAATGATTCATAGGAAAATGGTGTCTAAACTGAGTCTATAAAATAATAATTAGTATTACTACCCTCATTTAAATGGATCAAGGAATTTCAGCTGCGATGAGAAAGGAATGAATTTCTCATAATGTGAAATGTGTTGCTCAAGAAATTCAGGATTCATACTACACAAGCATTAGCATGAGAGTTTAATGTAGAGGAAGTTTTTAAAAATTTTGGACAATGTTGTATTCAGACCAGTTTTTAAAAATTTCAAATTGGTATCAAACTGGAAATATAACTAGGACAATTTCCATAATGTCCTCCCCAAAATCCAACATTGAGATTGGTTGAGGGGGGGAGGGGCGGGGAGAGATTTGGGCTGGCTGTGAAAATTAGACCCAGCCCTAGTGGCAAAATTGGAATAATAACAACCCTGTTTGCGCAGGCAATTTATTGTCAGATCACAATCATGCATTGAGGTGGAAGGAATTTTGGGAGATTTTAGGCCTGCATTTGTTGCCTTTCTAGCATCCTTGTCACCATAGCAACCAACTGTAAATGAAGCCCAAAGATGTCTTTATTCTTTGCAAACGATGTATGGCTAAACCCACCATTATTAGAAACCCTATCCCTACCAAGTAAATTATTGTATGTAGTGATTAGCCTATAGTGGTTCTCGGTATCATTTAGCAAAGCTTGTTAGCTTGCTTCTTCAATGATTTTCCACAAAATTGATGGATAAGTTGTCCTAAATATAATCAAAGCCAGAAATGCATGCATTTGAAGACTATTCAAAATACAGAAAAATATCTTTAGTAGGTTTGCGGATGGTAGTGAGGGATATCATATTCACCTTTAAAAAAAAAATCTTAGCTCCTCCCTATAGGTAGAAATGAGATTTTCAAAAGTTTTCAGGTATTCGTAAAAGTTTTGAAATCCTTAAAAATTTTGGACACCATATAAATTTTTTGGAGATACCAAAAATTTGGACTACCATGTGATAAAGATAATAGTTAAAGAAGGTTAATTATAAAGTTACTGTACAAATCTGAATAAATTGAAATTATTTCAGAATTTTCTTTTATTCTCTGCATATGTGGATTTTAATCCAAATTTGGATTCTCTGGTCTGAATTCGAGCTATAAAAAATGGGAAAACATGCTTTTTAGGGGGAAAGTTTCAAGGACAAAGCTGCTTACCACACTCTTCTTTTTAGTATGGAAGTCAAGTGTCATACGAGAATAGTACCTCTCTATGACCTAACGAGAGGACTTCATCATAGTCTTGATTCTCACACATCCCTATAATTCCAATCAATATACACAAAACCATTAATAATCATCAGCTCTCAGATGATGAAAAAGAAAAACAACCAAATTACAGCAAAAGGCAAAACAAGTCTTCTCAAGACCTCAATAGTTATTCTTATCTGTCATTAGAATAAGATTAAACTGATACCATACACCATCATAGGATGTGTTACTGGTTGAATTCCACCTATATGATCATGGCAATTAGGTGATTGCTAGTTGAATCTTATTACACAGGTAATTGGTAAAATATTTGATGTATTAAAACAAAGGAACGAAAGTTCCTTATATAGATTTACAAGAGACGATGTTTCTAAAAGAAACGATCATAGACAGGAGACAAATTTAGAAACTATCTAAACTAACTAAAGACAACTAAGATGACTATTAATATTACATTATTTAATATATTTAATACCCTCCCTTAGTGGTCATCGTTCTAACTACCCACAAAAACAAAGAACGTTCTACCACAAAAGACAAGAGTCTGCCACTGACTCTACCACTTGAGATGAGTCTGCCACTAACTCTCTTAGAAACTACAGAACTTCTGAAAACAACCAAAACTGATCACAAAACATCCAACCTAATGTTGGGTAACAAAGTTGTCCCTCCCTATAGCCAGAGACTCCAAAAAAACTACCACAATTTTGAGGAAAATTTGGCAAATCCTCCAAATTTTTGCAGATGAGCATGACGTTCCAGAATAGACTGCAAGAAACCACGATTTTTGAGGACAAAATCGCAAAACCCTAAATCTAAAGTTTACAAAGCATCGTTTTTTCGAAAAAAAGGGTAAAAAAACCCACAAAGGAATCCAAGTAGCTGGCACGGAATCCGAAACATGGATCAGGATACAAAACATCATTTTTAAGGAAAAACGGTAAAACCCTTTCATGATTTTTCAGGCAAAAATCAGAAAACCTCACAAAAAAAATTTAGGAAAAAATATTTAAAAACCCTCCAAATAATTTTTAAGGAAAAATTATAAACCCAACAAATAATTTTTTAAGGCTAAAAATTCTAAAACCCACCAAATAATTTTTTTTAAGGGTGAAAAATGATAAAAACCCCCTCACGATTTAGCAGGTCACGCCCAGAAAAATGACAATCGACTCCAAAAAATCTTCTCAATCGCGTGCCCAAAAATATATGAGAAAACCCTTCTCAGAAAAAAGCAAGTTGAGGAAGCAGAAATCACGTTAAAGAAAAAATGTGCCACTAGAAGCATCAGAAAAGGACTTTTCAGTCGCCTAGACCAAGAGAAATCGTGTCTAGCAACACCAAAAATAGAGGCAACACAAAAAAATGCGTATATACCAGCACAAAATACAGAAAAAACTGCCAAGAGATAGTGACGAAAATGCCCAGAAAATATGCCAAAACCACGGCCAGAAATTCATGACCAATCGCACCAAAAAAATGCCACAAAAATGAGTTTCAGAAGCCCGCGAAAATTGCAGAAGGAAGGTTGCGAAACATCTATCACAAAACCCTCAACATCACACAGCCACGAAGCAGAAAAACGAAGCCAGCCAAGAACTCGCGAAAATAATTTAATTTTTTTTTTCAAAAACCCTGAGCCCTCCCGTGAGGGAGTCAGACCCAAACCCAGACCAGCTCCCGCTCTGATACCATGTTACACAAGTAATTGGTAAAATATCCAATGTATTAAAATAGAGGAACGAAAGTTCCTTATATAGATTTACAAGAGACGATGTTTCTTAAAGAAACGATCGTAGACAGAAGACAAATTTAGAAACTATCTAAACTAACTAAAGATGACTAAGATGACCATTAATATTACATTATTTAATTTATTTAATAAATCTCATCTATACAATCATGGCAATTACATGTTTTAGTTCTTCAGTCAATTTCATGCAGGAATTTTTGGTTGTTTTTTAACATTGTGTATTATGTCCATTTTGAAGGATGGTTGCCCAATAGAAACCTATTCTTAACCTATCAACACAAAGTACTTAAGTTTACTTGCTTATGTTGGGAATTTCTAGAAACCAAAGGAAAAGTCATGCATTGACAATATATGACATGTTCTAGGTTAGAAGTGGGATAAATTTTAAAAGGTGAAGGTGACACTGAATAATGTGGAAGAGGGAGAGAACATATCACTCCTGCAATCAAGTGGTTATAAGCACCCCCTTAAACTACTACAAACTCTAAGATTATGGTAGGACAAATTTATTTGAGAGATGTTAAGTACTTCAAAAATAGAAAATGGCTTGATAGAGATTGTTGATGGTGCATATGAAACAAACTTTGTTCACAAGCTTGCTCTGCAAAATGCTATATGTTGTCCGACATTCAGTGGAAAACTGATGAGCTCTGGAATTGATAGCTGTTGTGTGAGGTGGACGAATGGAAAAGTAAAAGTATAAGTAAGCTATGAGAAACTACTCGATGTGCAATGCTAATGAAGAAATACTAATAGTTGTATAATCAATTTACTGCTTGTTGGATGTTGAGGTTGAAGAATCGAAAGATGAAAGTTAAAGAGAAAAATGGGAAAACAATTAGTTAACAATAAAGGAAATGCTAATGAAGGGCATAGATGCAAAATTAAGTTTAGCTTGATCGAGTTTGAGGTGGAACAATACAAAGTTGAAAGGATAAGGAAAAATATGGGAGCCTACTGGGTGGGCAAGTATGGAAATGTTAACAGACTACATTGTTGTAAAATTGTAAATATATAATGCTTTGGCCTCCTTGCTATGTGGGTGTGACCATAGCAGCAAAAATCTTTTGGGGGAAAAATTAGCAAACCAAAAAGTTCAAGATTTTTTGAAAAAATTGGATTTTATTAAAAATGTAAAAAATTGTAGAATAAGAGACAAAAACTGTTTTTTTTAATTGAAAGGCATTTCCATACCAATAGAGTTATAGAGAGCAAATAAAATAGAGAGCTTAACTAATGAATCATAGAAAATAGATTTTGTTGTTTATATTCATATCAATAATTACATTGCATTCCACATCTTTCAAAGATTAGTTCACAATGCATAACTGGTAGATGAAAAAATTTCAATTACAATATAGTTTGTACAAAGTCAACCTATAAACTGAGTACAAAGTTTCAAAAAATCAAAAGTAGCCAATGACTCTTGCTAGTTGCTACTATAAATAGAGCTATGCTAGAGGGATGCAAGCCCTGATGATGAAGCTTCTGGGGCTTTGCCTCTCCTAAGTCATTCAGTCAAATGAGTATAATAGTTGGACTCCGCTAGGATCTCAAAATCCTCAGCCTCAAGAAATTGATCACCAGCAATCCACTCATTGTCTAGATCAAAAATTGCCTCAAAGAAATGTGGTCTCATGGTGGAGGAATGCCATGAAAATCAATAGCAACCACATTTCTTTGAGGCAATTTTTCAACCAGTTCACTGCCTTGTCTATGCTAGAACATTTTTTATACATGTCTACCAAAGCATTTTATCAAACAACTCACTGCCTTGCTGCTATGGCTAAAAGCCTAAAAAAAATGCTTTCGAAAAAGCTATGGATGCTTGGAAAAAATCTATCAAAGCATAATAGTAAACAACAAGCTATGGTCTCATGGTTTTTTTTTGCGCAAAAATCAGCGTAATTTTATTCACATTTTTTTACAGGTTTTAAACGCATTTTTTTGGGCAATTTTGTAATTTGAAATGGGAAAAAATCGTTGACCAAAAGGTCTAAGATTTTTTCAAAAAATTGGGGAAAAAATCATCCAGCCTGCAGATTTTTTTAAAATCAGGATTAATCAGGCTTTTTTCCAGATTTCTGTTACTATGGGTGTGACCATGAACAAGTGAAAAGAAGACTCAATCTTGGTAGCTGGGCGTAGGGTTTGAAAGGAGAATTTGTTGCAGCTATGTTTACTTTTTCCAGTGTGCGTATTAGGTCTGAAAATTCTCCTTACAGTTCTAATTTCTGACATTTAAAAATCTGACCACTGCTATTAATGAAATCTGTTTATTGATGGGCATGTAACCCTCCTCATTGAGAGTATGCTATTGTACCTAAGGCTGTATTATTCCAATTATTTAATCAGATGTACTAAGTGGTCAGAAAACAATAGTCACAGGTTTGAAAGTGTTTCCATTACCTGTTGCTTGAATAAGATTGAATCTATAGTTATTTAACATTGGAAAAATCTGAATATGTATAGGGTCTGCGAGTAGTGCTCTGTTTTAGCACTGTTTCCTTCTTTAATGTACTGTAATCTTAATATTCATGCAATGATATGATATGACTATCATGTGGTGTCAATTCAAACTGAATGGTGTGTGAAACAAATCCGGCAACACCTCAGAAAAGCCCAACAAATCCGAAACAGAACACCAAACTTACTTACAGTAGTTGGTGAGAAAACTGAGAACAAAAAAAAAAAGAAACTCAGATTGGGGTTGGTCATTACACTTAGCATGTAGTGGTAGAATATAAAGTATAATGTTCCTATATGAGGAAATAAATGGCGATATGCCATTACTAGGCCATCCTGAAAAAGTTGCAAGGAAATGAAAAGGCTGAGGTCTGTACAGAACAATGGTTTTTCATTCTGATTCCCACGCCTTCTATCATTTTAGTGCATGTGCTGAGATAGATTGTTTTCTATAGCATAAATTGATATCATATTCTAACCAGGACTTTAGAAGGTTTAGAAAAAGCTTTCTTCACAGGCTTGTTCGAAGAAAAAAACAAATTTAAACTTGGACAGAGGAGCATTCATAGAAATATAATCAAAATAAACAATACATGTCCACAGAATGTGCTATTCCATGGGAGTAAATGGTCGATTGATATGGCAGTAATTTTTATTTTTGTTGTTGCTTTCTAGATCATAAGAAGGAAGAGGGCGAGCATAGATGAGAACTTACCATTCTGAATCAAAGTTACAAGAACCTTACTCCGCAACTACTAACCGTGCTCCTGGCAGCAGCTGCGTTCATTCTCCCCCAGCGAAAGAAGAACAAGCAGAGTAGTGAGCGCTTAAATCTCAAAACCCTAACAACAAAAACCTAAACAATATTACCTAGGTGTGAGTGATTAAAAAATGACCAAGCAGAGTAGCTTTCATTAACCTCCCGTTGCTCGTGCTTGTGCCTCTGTTCTTTTGTTCCTGCTCTTTGATTCTTCTCATGTTCTGTCTGTTTTGGACAGTCATGGCTTACTGTGCAAGTTATTCGAAGGAAAAGCTTCATAAAAAAGGAAAATGCATGTCGATTATTGAGGGAGGGAAAATGAAAAAGTTATTTTAGGAAATAAGTATTTTTTTTTATTGTCTTAATTTATTGTCATTATTTTGTCTTAAAATATTTCTTAAAAATTCCATTTATGTAGTAGTGAGTAGAGATCTTGTGCGGGAACTTTAATACTATTGTACCCTTGGCCTGAAAGCTCAATGATTGTTAAGTGGAAACGGTGAAGATTTATGTTTAGTTTGTTTTGTAAGGATTTCTATTGTTTGCGCCTGTAGAGTCGATGGCCATTCAATGACAAGATTTCCATGTCTTGTCCATCTCAAAAGCCCGATCATTATTTGCTTTTGATTTTTTCTTTCATTTTATAATATCAAATTTGTATTGAGAATTAATAATTTTTCAAAATCAAAGGATGATGTTCTATGTGAGGAAGACCTACCTAGTGACAACTTCTTGTCTATAATGTGAATCTCCTCCCATTTTGGATTGGATCATCATTAGTATAAATTAGTTTTAGGGGTTAATTTTACATTTGTTCTTCTTTTGGCTCATGAATTACCAAGTGTAGTAAGGGATTTGCTATCTAATTGTTCAAATAACTCTTTTTTCCATTTAATTCAAATAGATGGATATAGAATACCCTTGGATCCCAATTTGAAAGTTAGTATGCATCTAGTCTCTTCTTCTTCACTCAAATTGTACCAATAGATAAATACAACTCAATTCATGGGCATACAAGTGTTTATATCCTGAATAAGGAAAAAGAGCTTAGGGAGAGATTTAATGAAGAATTAGATGGAAAATTGGAGATTGATTCCTTGAATGCTTTGGAGGGTATCACACAAGACCTATTTGAAAACTCATTAAGGGTTATACTTGATATTTTAAATGATAGTTTTTCAATGCAAGCCCATATGAAACAAGGGAACATCTGTTCATGTACCCTCTTCCTCTCTCCTTCCATCCCCCCTCTCTCTATCTCTACCTATCAATCCCTCTTTCTATATCTCTCTACTTCTCTATCCTCTCTATCTCTCTCCCTCTCTCTATTTCCCCCTATTTCTCTCCCCCTATCCCCCCTCTTTTCTCTCTTTCTCTATCTCTCTCCTTTTCTCTCTCTCCCTCTCTCTATCTCTCCCCAACTCTCCCTCCATCACTCTTTCCCTATCCCCTATCTATCTCTCTATCTTTACCTCTTTTGCTTTCTCTTCCCATATATCTTTATATCTCTCTCTTTCTCTTCTCATTTATCGTTTTCTCTCTCTTTCTCTCCCCCTCTCTCTATCTCCCCTATTTCTCTCCCCTCTCTATTTCTCCCTCACTCCCTCCTTGTCACCTTATCTCTCTATCTCTACCTCTCTAGATCCATTTCTCTTCTCATATATCTATATATCTCTCTTTATCTTCCCATCTCTCTATCTCTCTCTATTTCTCTCATATCTATCTTTCCCTCTTCATCTCTACCTCTATCTTCCTCTCTCCCAATGTATTTATGGACATGTCTCGTTCTCTCTATCCACCCATCTCTATTTGTCTCCCTCTTTCCCTCTCCCTCTTCCTAGACCTGATCTATATCTATATCTCTTTGCCTCTTATCTCTATCTCTCCATATTTCTTCTTCTATCTCTCCCTCTATCTCTATCTCATTATCTCTCCCTCTCTCTATCTTTATCTCCCCCTCTATCTCTATCTTTCTATCTCTCTCTACATCTCTGTTTGTCTCCCTTTCTCTCTCTATCTTTCTATATCTCCCTCTATATATATCACTCCCTCTCTCTCTATTAATTGAGCTATCTACCCCTCCCACCCTCTCCCCATCTCTCTTATTCATTCCATCTCTCCTGCTCTATATGTGTATCTCTCTATATCTCCTTCTTCCTCCTCTCTCCATCTCTTTCTATTCATATCTTTCTCTGCCCCTATCTCTCTATCTGTTTATATAACACTCAATGACCCATTATCAAGAAGAGGAAAATGAAGGATTAGGATGCAAACATGACCTTAAAAAGAAGCAAGGGGGAGGATGGATAACCAAAGAACAAGGAACAAGACTTCAAGGTGATCATTAGTTAACATCTCCATCTCCATCTCCATCATCATCCCTATATCTATCTTCCTCTCTATCTTTATCCCTATCTCTATCTCCTTACCTCACTCTCTCTCTTGCTCTTCCCCCCTCTATCACTTCCTCTCTTTATCCCTATCTCTCTATTTCTCCCTATTGTAAACTTAATATGAGCTTGTTGGTAATGGAAGTTGATTATCATATTGATTTAGAGGTTTCATTTTATTTTTTTTGTTTCTACATTGAGATGTTTGTTGCAAAAACATCATTTTTTAAAATGATTTACCAATTGACCTAACGTACTCCACAAATTTATGAAAACATACACCAATTTTTTCCCTAAATGACATTCCACACCTCTTCGGTATACCCATTGCACAAAGGTGCAATTGCTAGTTAATATTTTTTCTTAAAACCTTGTACAACAGCATAGTCAACTAACGAATACCATGAGATATTGGAAAAACCAAACCACCTATTGAAATAGAATGAGACCTATGAGTACATTAACTGTGAGACCTCCTTTTATGTCTATTGATAACATATCATTAGCTTGCTAATGATTTTTTATTTTTTTATTCAAATTTTATTATTAATATGCTATTTTTAGCTGATAGGCTATTTTGTTTGAAGTTTCCATCAAAAATTTCATCAACCCAGCCATGAATTGGATTTTTCGGCACCAAGGATGTCCTTGCCAGCGAGGAGGTCACTAGGTTTTTGTTGGTGATGTGGACCTTGGGAATTACGTGGGTTGGTGGTGGTGGAGATTGTGTCCTGGATACAGGGAAGGGGAATGGTAAGTGTTTGTTGGCACAAGTGTCAATGCATCCTGTCGTTGCATGATGGCAGCGAACAAAGTAAATGCAATATTGAATGTTGGCATGTGGGAAAGTATACTTTGATGAAGTTGTATTGTCGAAAGATCCATTGTGGTGTTGGTTTGATAGCAGACTATTGTTAAGTTTGTCACATTCAACTCCATTTTTTAGCAGGTTGGACAGTTTTAAAACTGTTGTGTTGCGGAATCTGTAAGTTGTTTTGCATGGGTATTTTGCATAAATGATTAATTTATTGTTTATGTGTTTCATTCTTTGCTTATTGTTCATTTTGATAGCAGGTTTAAGGGTTTTAACACTGATGTGATGCGTAATGTGCGAGGAAGTATATTGATTAAGTTGCATTGTCAAAAGAGCCATTGTGGTGTTGGTTTGATAACGGACTATTCTAAAAATCGTCACCTATGGTTCCCTGGTTTGTTTGATAGGAGACTATTATAAAAATCATCAGGTTTCACTACTTTTTGTGGCAAATTGGAGGATTTTAAAATTGTCGTTCACAACAATCTGTAAGTTGTTCTACATGGATGTTTAGTATAAATTGCTTCTTTATTGTTTATGTTAAAACTAGTGTTGTCTAGAATCTGTATGCCGGTTTGCATGGATGTGTGGCCTTATGGTTTTCTATGGATGGAGAAATTGCAGTTAAATCTTTTTTGTTTCATCAAAAAATATGGTTAGGGTTGTAATTTTTTGTCCTAGTTTATTTGGTAGGAGACTATTGTAAAAATCATCGGGTTTTGCTGCTTTTTGTGGCAAATTGGAGGATTTTAAAATTGTCATTCACTGCAATCTGCAAGTCATTCTACATGGGTGTTTTGTATAAATTGTTTCTTTATTGTTTATGTTAAAACTATTGTTGTCCAAAATCTATAAGTCATAGTGCATGGATGTGTGGCCTTATGGTTTTATGTGGATGGAGAAATTGTAGTTAAATCTTTTTTGTTTCATCAAAAAATATGGTTAGGGTTTGTAATTTTTTCATTCTTGGTTTATTGTTTGTAGTTATTTTTGTGTATCTTTGGCCTTATACCCATTACCATAGGAGAAATTGTAGTTAAATATTGTTTGTTATGTCAAAAAATATCGTTAGTGTTGGTAATTTTATTGCCCAATTGTAGATTAAGATACGAGTGATTGTACATATATATATGGAGATGTAGAGGGTTTTTTATTTGTTTGAATTTTCTAACAGGATTTTTGTCAGCCGAGCCGTGAATAGGATTTGTCATCTAATAGTTGTTTTATAATTTCTCTATTTCTCTATAATATTTAATTTCAACCAATGTAGCTTGAATTTTCTACGTAATGTTTGAGGAAGTATATTGATTAAGTTGTATTGTTGAGTGAGCCATTGTGGTGTTGGTTCCATAGTAGACTATTCTAAAAATCATCGTATGCAGTTCCTTGGTTTGTTTGACAGTAGATTGTTGTAAAAATCCTCGGGTTGGGCTCTACTTTATGGCAAATTGGAGGGTTTTAAAACTATCGTTCTGGGCAATCTGTAGGTCATTTTTCTTGGGTGTTTTATATAATTGGGTTATTTTTTTTTATGTTAAAATTATTTTCATCTGGAATCTGTAAGTCATTTTCCATGGATATCTAGCATTATGGTTTTGTATGGATGGAGAAATTGTAGTTAAATCTTCTTTGCTTCGTCAAAAAAGTATGGTTAGGGTTTGTAGTTTTTTCATTCCTGGTTTATTGTTTGTATTTATCTCTGTGCATCTTTGGCCTTATACTCGTTACCATAGGAGCAACTATAGTTAAATCTTGTTTATGTCGTAAAAAAATATGGTTATGGTTAGTATTTTTTTAGTTTTGTGAGTGTATCTTTGTCGTCACATGCATTAACATAGGAGCAATTGGAGATTAACATGGGAGTGATTGCATATATATGTATGTGCATATGTATGTATATCTATGTATATATATATATATACACACACACACACACATATATGCATGCATGTATTATAAATTTGAACTCCATTATTTGGCATTAAATATTACAGACAAATAGGGAAATTGTAAAAGAACTATAAGGAAAACACTAGAGAATGGCATACATCTGATTCTTAAGTATCATCCTAACAGTTCTTACAACTTTCACATAGACTACTTGTCTTGCACCAATATGTTGCATGATATTCTTATTCTCGTTGTCCACCTTTCACATAATGTGCATATTTTTGGACAGTTTCTTTCCTCAAAAAATATGGTTTGGGTTAGTATTTTTATTGGCCTCCATTTACTTTATTGTTATTTGTGTGCATTTTTTCCATTAGACACATTAACATAGGACCAATTGTAGAATAACATAGGAGTAATTGCATAAAAATGTATATGCAGAGGGTTGGTATGAGAGGATGAACTTGTTGGAGATAAAATTAGTTTCATGGTTGTTAGGTGTTATTGTTTCTAATATCTCTTTTATTTGTTCAATTTATCTGTGCCAAAGAATGTGGCTTGAATTTTGATTTGACAACCCAAGTCTTACACAGCCTGCTTGTCTTGTACGAATATGTTTAGTGTGGGTTTTCGATCATCTGTGATTTACCTATGATTTTTAAGTGTTTTTTTAATAGTTGTTTTGCAATTTCCCTATTTTTCTCTATAATATTTAGTGGAAAATAATGTAGCTTGAATTTTTAATTGAGAAAACAATTGTTACATAGAAATTGTTGTTACTGCTTGCCTAGATAGTGATAGAATTATAGGTAGAGATGCCTATAGATAATTTTCATCATTAAGTCTAATACCTTTTAAACAATTATCTATTTGTCTTCAATGTTTACTAGCAAAGGATGTAGCTTGAATCTTGTATCAATACGAAAGTTTCAAATTTTGTTATCTGTGTATAAGCTTAAAGAAATGGGCAAGGTCTTTTTTACATAAAAATATTTAGGATCACATCATATAATTATTGTGATAACCTAAAAAAAGTAGGTTTTATAATAAAGAACCAGCTTTATATAGTTGATTTAGCAAGCTGAAAAGATAGTTGAATGTGCGTGGAGAAATGGAGTTGGCAGAATAGAATATGTTGTGTATTTGTAGTAGCCAATGTATGACGATCAAATTGAAGCAGATCAAGAAGAAAGAATACAATGAAACATATTTATACATCACATTCAGTAAAGATGTATGGTTTACAAACAAGGCCTTTAATAACAACAATGGGATCTATTGTAGACTCAGAGCTACCCTACAACATGTACATGTCTTTTGTTGGAATTTACAGCAAACTAGTGGCACTCCATCAAAAGCAATACAACAATGGTTGGTTGGATGGTTACATATATACATACATATATTCTAAATTTGAGCTACATTATTTGACACTAAATATTATAGAGAAATAGGAAAATTGTAAGAGAACTATTAGGAAAACACTCAAGAACCACAAAAAATTAGAGAATACTAAACCCAACATTAAATAGAGCTTTGAAACGGGAGGAAAGAATATCATAAAACATATTCACACAACACATGAAATCTATGTAATAGTTGGTCGAATGGTCTTGCAACTTTAACTGCAAAAGATAATGATAGTTGCATTCCTTGACTTCCATCTAGCAACAATAACAAAACCAAATATGAGTACGTGGGAAATAGACCTAGGTAGTTTATTGTAGGGAGCTTCAAACAGATTAGGGAAAAAAGAATATCATGAAACATATTCACACAGGATTTGAGCTATTCTTTCTTAATAAATATTCAAGACATACAGAGAAATTGTATAAGAGGTGTTAGAATAAGAGCTATTTGTTGCAAGTCATTTTTCATGGGTGCTTTGCATAAATGTTTTGTCTATAATATTTAATGCCAAGCAATGTAGCTCAAATTCATAATTAATTATGTGGTGTTATACACATTTTGCAGAGATTGTTGCATCATATAATTGTTGTCATAGCCTAAGGAAAATAAGTATCATCATAAAGAGTTGGGATTACATAATTGATTTGGCAAGTTGAAAAGATATTTGTATTAGCATGGAGGGAAAAAATAGTTTGGTGGATTTTAAGTGTTATTCTTATAGTTCTTTTATATGTTCAACTTTATATCTTTAGCTGATAGGCTATTTGTTTGAAGTCTCTATTTGCTAAGAAAACATTTTATCGTGCAGTATGTGTAACATATTCATAATGCCATAATGGGTCTTCTAAGAATGCAACTGAATCAATATATTTTCTTGCATATTTTGTAGTATACTTTCCCTCACTGCAACATTGAATATTGCATTTACTTCCTACTATGCCATTGCACTACAATTGGTGTATATACATATATTGAATTTTATGTTTCGTATTTTAAAATATACATATATGCAGAGAAATATGTCCGTATATACAAACCAGGACCCCTGTAGGTCATTTGAAAATGCAAGTAAACATCCAAACTGGATTTTCCCTCAATTGACTAGATGAGAAGGCTTCAAATTCAAACCTTTTGTTGCCTATAATAATTTCAAACTTTGGAGTAGGCATTATATTATAAGCAATTAAAAATGTTTGAATTTGCAATCTTCCTAGCCACTTAATTGGGGGGAAAATAAATTTGGATGTTTGTTTCCTTCATAAATTTCAAGCGTAGGAGTTAGATAGTGACAAAAAAATATGCTATACACATCTACTTAGATAATGTATATAAATAGATATATAGATATGTGCATATGGATATATATATCTGCTTATATGTGTGCTTATAAATGTGCAGAGAAAGGGGAAATTCAATGGATATATGTACTTAATTATTTGTACATATATATACATGCATATATTCTACATTCAAGCTCTATTATTTGGCATTAAATATTATAGACAAACAAAAAAATTGTAAAAGAACTATTAGGAAAACACTCAAGCACAACATAAGTTTGATTCTCGAGTATCATCCTAATAGCTCTTACAACTATTACATATATTGCTTGTGTTGTACCAATATGTTGCATGATATTCTTTTTCCCTCATCTATTTGAAGCTTGCTATAATAAATTGGTAATTGTTGTTGTTTTCTTGTTTGTAAGGCAATAAAATATATTGATTTACATTGTTGAAAGAGCCATTATGGTTTTCTTGGCGTAAAGATATAGAGAGATACATATAGAGGTTTATGCATTTGTATTTATCATTTTTATTCTTGTTGATGTATCCCTTGGTGTTTGCATAGCATTAAAGTAGACTTTTATTGTTGTTGTTGTATCTCATGTTGTGTGGATAGTATCAAAAGTGGAATATATGTATATGTATGCATGTATGCATATGTATATGTATATATATGTATATGTATGTATATGTATGCATGTATGCATATCTATATGTATATGTGTGTGTCCCAGCTGTGAATTGGATTTGCCGGCACCGAGGGTGTCTCAGCCGGTGGGGAGGTCACTAGTTTTTTTTGCTAGTGACATGGACCTTGGAAATTATGTGGGTTGGTGGTGGTGGACATTGTGTCTAGGATACAAGGAAGGGGAATGGTAAGTGTTTGTTGGCATGAGCGTCGATGCATCCTATTGTTGCACGATGGTGGCAGATGAAGTAAATGCAATATTGAATGTTGGCATGTGGGAAAGCATACTTTGATGAAGTTGTATTGTCGAAAGAGTCATTGTGGTGTTGGTTTGATAGGGGTGATCCCACAATAGTGGTTTACACTTTTTGGCCTAATGGACGATATTTTTTTTTAACACAATCCACATTGGGAACCTATGATTGAACCGTAAAGAATTTGAAGATGATTAAACTAAGTCTTGTCATATTACGTAGATTCTAAAAATATTTTTTCAATTTTTTTGGAATCAGTTGCACTTCTTTTCCATCTCCCACATTTTTCAAAATGGCATTTTTAAAAGAATTAAAACCTGCTTAGGTATAGCATAACTTTTTCTGAAGGATAAAAATTCGATTCTTTAAATTTGAATTTCTAACTCAGATATCTAGTGCTTCACTTTGGTAGTTTTATTGAATATTTTTCTTTTAATCAAGTTTGAAGTCGATCAAATGACAATTAGGACATAGCCTTGGTAGGTATGCTTATAACTTTCTTGTATGTATCAAATTTTTGTATTTTTTTTTTCATTGGATCAAGGACTCCAATATCTGGTGCACTCATATTTTAATTTTTTTTTTTTTGATAATCTTCTATTTTTCCACTTGTGGAGAATAGAGAGTTTTGTTTTCAGTGAAAAACCTGTATTTAATAAAACTTAAAAAATAGATAGATAATATAATCAAAACATACTAAAATTATATTCGTTGGATAGCTCATTTTGAGGGGAACCCAATACTAGTTGGGTTTTTGAGATCTCCATTTTCATTCTAAAATTGAGCTTCGAAACGCAAAATTTTCAACAATTCTGGTGCCTTAGGAAGCAAGGGTGAAAAAAGAGGGGTTCGACCGAATATGTGTTCGGTCGAACATCTTGGAAAGGTTCGGTCGAACTAGGGTTCGACCGAACCCTAGTTCGGTCGAACCACTATAACATGCAATTAAAAAAACTTTATTTAATGGGTTCGACCAAACATTCCAAGAATGTTCGGTCGAACACCCTAATTTTAATATTAATATACATATGTTTTTGATGGCCGAACTTAAATTTGATGGCCATATGACAGTATTTAAAGATTTTTGCTATAAAATAAAATCAAAATTTTAAGAAGATTGTAAAAGGAGATATTTTGGATAAACTGTGAAAATTTATATAGAATTATAATTATATATATGTTTGATTTATGGCACTCATGAAGCATGAGCAAACACCTTGATTTTTTATTTTTTTTCCCCATGATCTAGTTGCTCTTAGCCAATTTTATAATCTCTTCATATTCACAGTTGCTCCAAAACACATGCTTTTCCCTTGGGAAAGAGAGTTCAAGAAGTGGAGTATTGACATTCTAGTTTACATGCTAAACATACCAATGACCTTTGCGAATGAACTTCAATCCAACTATGAATATGAAGAGATTATAAGACTGGCTAGGAGCAACTAGATCATGGGAAAAAAATGAAAAATTTGAGGCGGTTGGTGATGCTTCTTGAGTGGCATAGAAGAAAAAGTGTGCTTGTTATTGGCTACAATATTTTTGTATACCTTACTTGTGAGAAAAATTTGAGCATTCTTGAAGAGGCTAAGCATATTGGAAACCTACTTTTACAGAGCCCAAGCATCCTTGTTCATGATCAAGGTCATCAAGCTCAAAATAGCTGATCAAAGATATGGAATTCATGCAAAAAATTTAATTGAAAATTGTTGCTTATATTGTGAAGAACTCTTTTCCACAATAACTTCATAAAGCTTTTCACCCCATGTTATCTGGTAATACCAAATTTTTTCAATTGCTACTTGGGTAATCAAAAACTCAAACCTATCCTCGACACTTGCTCAAGTTATGGCTAACAATAGGATCTATAGGTTGAGGAAATTTTTCATGGATGAAATTGGGAATAAAATTGATAATGGAAAAGAGAGTGTTGACCATAGGTTTACTTAAATGCTGAGGTGACTATCCTACTATTGCTTCAATGTTCATGACACAATCAAGAGAAATACAAAATACTTTACAACACCTTGTGCTTTACAACTGTGAGTGAATTTTTTTCATCATTTTGTTGTTTCACTGTTCATATATATTGCATTCACAAATATATATTCTTGTCTACATTGATTTTCTTTCCCATGATATATGATAAAATTTCATGCTATTTGTCATGGGTTTCTTAGGCATGTTCATAACGAACATGGAGTTTATTGGCTACGTGGCTTGGTGATCGTACATCATCCAATGGACACAAAATGGTAAGTGCTCGCTCATGTGATAGTTGATACATCCTAGCATTGTTCCACAATGCCATGGAAATGAGTGACAAATAGAGAATTGTATAAAAGGTATTAGACCTTATGATGAAAATTATCTATAGGCATCTCTACCTATAATTATATCACTATCTAGACAAGCAATAACAATAATTTCTATGTAACATTTGCTTTCTCAATTGAAAATTCATATAAAATCACCCCTTTCATGTATATGTATATCTATATGTATATGTATGTATATATGTGTATGTATATGTATATGTATGTACATGTGTATATATATCTATGCATATATATGTATATATATGTATATGTATGTATATGTACGCATGTATGCATAGATCCTAGTAAATAATTGTGTATAAGCAATCTATTGAAAAAGTTGAAAAAAAAGTTGTGGAAACAATTGATGAGAAATACAATGGATAGAATAGAGTATGTTTTTGGCTCCGTATTGATCCAACTTTCTCATTTGAGAGATGCTCCAGGGTTAGCAACAACGAATAGACTACTCGGCATTGTAGTGAAGAGACATGTCTGAAACAATTGTAGACCTCGCTAGATGCTTCTGCTCCCAACCTATCCCCCAGCTTATAAAAAAGGTTCTAAGACAAATGTTCCCTTCCCACATCTACCTCAACTTGTGTTCTATCCTCTTTCCAAGCATTCCTAAGTTGAATTTTTAAAAAAACATACCATGTAATAATTTGTGCAAAATGGGTATAATGCCAAAGATGCACAAAGATACTATGCAACAATAACTAGAGGGCTAAACTTCTATAGGCCAATGGTATGTTTTGATCATTCTATTGTATTAATCAGTCGACTTCTTGTTCTAAGATTTTGTTTTGTGATACTTTCAGTATAGCACATTCAAAACAATACACTCTTTTGTATATTCCATTTGCCTATCTTTGTTTTAAGTGTTTTTAAATTTCATGATGTCAATTGTTTATTAGCATAGCTACGATTCTCTTTCAGCTAATTCTAACATACATTGGTGTAAACATATAGTTGTGGTTGTTACAAATTGATACATATGCAAATACAAACAACTTCAACTGACAAAGATGCACAAGGATTAGAACCAACAATAACTAGAAGCTAAAAGTTCTATATGTCAAAAACAGGTTTAGAACATTCCAGTATATTAAACTATATATGCATATACTATAGATGCATTCTCAAAAAAATTGTCTTCCATTTGACTAATAAGTTTAAAATCCTGCAACCATGTTGTGCTTTCTATTGTCACTGCCTATATATGTTCAGTTTCCACATTTGTCCTATGTCCTTTGCTGCCACAAATTTTAATGTCTTCATGTTAGGTTTTCTACTAGCTTTATTTGATTCAAATAGCTGCAAATGTTTTTGTACAAAATTCTTTTTCATCATTTCGTTGTTTCACTGTTCGTATTTATTAAATTCACAAATATATAGTCTTCTCTACATTTCTTTTCTTTCCCTTGATATATATGATAAAATTCCATGCTATTTGTCATGGGTTGCTCGAGCATGTTCATAATGAACATGGAATTTATTAGCTACATGGTTTGGTGATCGTATGTTGTCCAACATACATAGAATGGTAAGTGCTCCCTCATGTGACAGTTGATACATCTTGTTGTGCATGTTTTGCACACACACCCCGCCGTAGGCAGGTACCCCCCTTTTTTCTCTCTCGATAGACTGCTTTGCTCCTGTCTTGTTTTGCGTGCCCCATTTTCAAGCCCAAATTGGTCATGTGCCTTCAAACAATCAAATCCCCTATCCAAATTCACCTACTTGGGGTATTCAAATCTATGGAGAAATAAAGTCCCCCATCCCCTTTCTGCTTTTTGTCTTTCTTTGGCTGTTTCGGAAACATCCGTGGACCCCTGTCGGTCCAGTTTCTACATTTTTGGCTTTGGGGACAACTTTTTGGTGGATTTAGGATGTGTTTGATGTGCTTAAATGAACTACCAAGGTTTCGTCAATCTTCCTTTAAGTTTCGATGGTTTCAAAACTTTCCCTCTGGAATTCCCTTCCTCCTTGGCTGTTTGGAAACATCTATGGACCCCCGTCGCTCCCGTTTCCTCATTTTTGACTTTGGGATCACCCTTTTTTGGATCTGGGATGTGTTCCTAGTGTGTAAATGAATTGCCAAGGTTTTGTCGACGTTCCGTTAAGTTTTGATGGTTTCAAAACTTTCCCTCTGGAATTCCCTTCCTCCTTGGCTGTTTGGAAACATCCGCGGACCCCCATCACTCCCGTTTCCTCATTTTTGACTTTGGGGTCACCCCTTTTTTGGATTTAGGATGTGATTGAAGTGCGTAAATGAACTGCCAAGGTTTCGTCAATGTTCTGTTAAGTTTCGATGGTTTCGGAACTTTCCCTTTGGAATTCCCTTCCTCCTTGGCTGTTTAGAAACATCTGCGGACCCCCGTCGCTCCCGTTTCCTCATTTTTGACTTTGGGGTCACCCTTTTTTGGATTTGGGATTGTTCCTAGTGCGTAAATGAACTGCCAAGGTTTTGTCAAAGTTTGATTAAGTTTCAGTGGTTTCGGAGCTTCGTCCCCCTTTTGCTATTTTGGAACTTCCGGTGGCCACCTCCTATCCGACTTCTAGAGCCTGGCCCCTCCGTGGCCGTTTCAAGGGCTCTGCCTCTCCGTGGCCGTTTTGAAACTTTCGATGGCCACCTCCCTTCCGACCTCCGGAGCCCGACCCCTCCTTGGCCGTTTCCGGGGCTCCGCCTCTCCGTGGTCGTTTTGGAACTTTTGGTGGCCACCTCCCTTCTGGCCTCCAGAACCCGGCCCCTCCGTGGCCGTTTCCTGGGCTCCGCCTCTCCGTGGCCGTTTTGGAACTTCCGGTAGCCACCTCCCTTCCAGCCTCTGGAGCCCGGCCCCTCCGTGGCCGTTTTTTGGGCTCCACCTCTCCGTGGCTCTTTTGGAACTTCTGGCGGACACCTCCCTTCCGGCCTCCAGAGTTTGGCCCCTCCGTGGCCGTTTCTGGGGCTTCGCCTCTCCGTGGCCATTTTGGAACTTCTGGCAGCCACCTCCCTTCTAGCCTCTAGAGCCCAGCCCCTCTGTGGCTGTTTCTGGGGCTCCGCCTCTCCGTGGCCGTTTTGGAACTTCCGGCGGCCACCTCCTTCTCGCCCTTCGGAGCCTGGTCCCTCCATGGACGTTTCGGGGGTTCTGCCTCTCCGTGGCCATTTTGGAACTTCTAGCGGCCACCTCCCTTCCGACCTCTGGAGCCCGGCCCCTCTGTGGTCATTTTCGGGGCTCCGCCTCTCCGTGGCCATTTTGGAACTTCTGGCGGCCACCTCCTTCCCGGCCTCCAGAGCCTGGCCCCACCGTGGCCGTTTCCGGGGTTCCGCCTCTCCGTGGCTATTTTGGAACTTCTGGCAGCCACCTCCCTTCCAGCCTTCGGAGCCCGGCCCCTCTTTGGCTGTTTCTGGGAGTCCGTCCCTCCTTGGCTATTTTGAACATCCAGGAGCTTGCCTTCTTCCCGACTGTTTTGGCTTCTATCTACTGTCTGCCTTCTGGCTTTCTTCCACTGTCTTTCTACCCTCTAGCGCTCGCACCCTTGAAGCACACATTAATGTTTATGGTCCAAATGAGCTCCAAATATGAATATCAAGATATTTTGATGATGCATGGATAGATCTAATAGGGAATTTGTAGGTTTGACTGACATTTTCTTTAACTCATGTATAAATGCACTTACCACACTTCGTGTTTGCAGGAGTCAAGAAGCCTTCCATAGGTCTATCGAAGAGGCCCATTGAGGGAGTTGTCCTACCTTTTTCCAAATGATGATGATTTCTAAGGAGCTTTCCGCCCGAATCAGGGGCCACCAATCCATTGATGCAAGTCATCGACTGACCTATTTGATCCAATCAAAAATGTTGCAAGTGCACCAGATGGAGGGCATCCTTCAAACAGTCTCTGCTACAGTGAAAAGGGAAATCAACTACAAGACAAAATTGCTACAGTAACTGGCACTAGATGACAAAATAGGGAAAAGACAAGGAATGTATTTTAAAATTGCTAGCTAATAAGGGGTAGGTGAAACCCTAATGTAATTGAATCTGATTCACTCATTGTAATTGAATCCTAGCCATTCATTTGGGCTTTGGAAAACTATAAATAGGGGCTTGCCCCTCATCTGTAAGGGTTGGAGAGCTGTTGTAAAAGGCATTTGTAGATATAGAAGACAACATTGCATGATTTTATGGATGTTCTCTTTGATTTTTCTCATCTTGCATGCATAGTTTTTACCTTCCATAGTAGTTTTAGTTGTAGATTCTTGAATGGAGGTGATAATGGAAATTGTTGTTTTGGTATTTGATGAGCTTTCAGCCCATACTTTTAGCACTTGTTGATGAAAAGTTGCTGTGCAAAGTTAGCCCGGGCTTCTTTATTCCAATGTTGCAACTTAGTTCAATTGCATGTTCATGATGTGCACGTGCAATTTGAAATTCAGCAGACGTTAGGAGATTGCACTGGTTTTGTGCAACTGTAGGTTTCTCTTGGCCAAGCAAAACCCAGTTTAGGAAGTCTGTCTACTTTAGCAGCCACCATTATTACTGTTCATTCATAGCTTAGGATTAGAATAGCTTTCTTAACCCTTCTCCTTTTGCTGTTTCTTTTAATCCGTGGTTATATTAGGATCCAAAGCATCACCATGAAGCTAAATTAGATGAATTTGATGAGTTTCAACTTGCTGTTTTGAGTGGACAGCCATTGTTCATTCACTTTTAGCACTTTGAAACTACATTTTCAAACCCAACTTCCATGCTTTGTAACTCATCCGTAAGACCGCCTTGTGATTCTAGCAAATCATATAAATCAACTGAGATATTCCAAGCATTGTCAAGACCTGACATTAGAGACCTTGGGATAGTGTTTTGCAATCTAATTGTGGAAGATTGTCTTTCAAGAGAGGTAGTGCACCTACGCATTGCCTGTGTTGAAAGGTGCATAAAAAACACATCAACAGAACTGGTGCTAGGAGGGCTAACACGTTGGGAATAAAAAGTTGAAGGTTGGAAGTGATTCATTTTATGCCCTCCTCCTCCTAACGCCATCAACAGAACTGGCTCTAGAAGGAGGGCATGACATGTTGAGGCTATAAAGCTGAAAGTTGGAAATCGAAAAGAGCACTTTCAAAGAAGAAATCTGAGATAGGGAGCTCTCTTTCAATATTAAAAAATCAAAAAAATTTGAAGGAAAACAAGAGCTGAGTCGAAATGGAGCAGCATTTGGAAATCAGCATCACTCAACTGCATGCAAATTTGAATAAGAGACTAAAGAAGCCATTGCAACAATTCATGTTGGCGGATAGATGTCGGATCCATTGCACTTGTAGGCATAGTGAATTGGGGTGTCTAACATTCTTGGACAAAATTGAGAAGGTCTTGCAAGAAGAAATTCCCTTTTGGGAAATATACCAACCCTTGGCTCCCGAAGATCCATAAGAGGAATTTCAAACCATGGCAATTGATGCTTTCAAGGAGCTGATCCAAAGATGTTTGGGCAGCAAAGATGGACCAAAATTGGAAGAGGTACTAATGTCAAGTTGGTGCAGATTTCACAATGCACCCCACTCTGAATTCACTTGCTCATCATGCACAAATGTCATTGCCCAAGTCAAGGATCATGTGAACAAGTTGGAGCAGCCATCTCCTAGTAAAGGGGACTCATGCCATGAGGTGGGAAAGTTGTTGGAAGCTCAAGGACAACACACCACAGATGAATCAAGAAATCAGACACAGGCTAGTGTTGGGACAACAGACATAGAGGATCAGATCCAAAAGGAAGAGGATAATTTCCTTAGGACAACAAGCTGCCTTGATGAACAATCAGCTAGAAACAGATCAGAAATTTGTTCTTCTGTTGAAGAAAAGCAGTCCCCTGCTCTAGAAGATGGATTGGCAGTCGAAGATGAATCAAAAGAGTTTGCAGCAGTGTATGCTAGGGCAGTAAATGAAGATGTTCAAAATCAGAAAGAGGAAAAGGTTGACAGCCTTGGGACAATAGAGAATGATGGAAAAGAAATAAGCGAGATTATATTAGAGGACCTCTCCTTCATGAATGAAAATGATCAAGCATCTGAAAATGCAGATTTGGAGGAGTGGGAGCAACCACTCGCCATGGCTGTCTACCATCAAAATTCTTTTTCAAGTGATGATGAGGACTCAATAGCTGAAAGATATAGCCAACTCATCTCCAGATTAGCAAAGGATTGGTTAGAGCTAAAATACCAAGTGGATTTGGAGGTGCTACTATTACCAAATTGGTGCAGACTTCATGATTCATCACATTCGGAGTTCACATGTGAACTAGGCCAAGAAGCCATCAAACAAGTCAAAGAACAAGCAAGCCAGCCAAGTGCCCGACCTCCTCTACTTGCTGCCCATATCGAAAAAGAAGACCAAAAGTCTAAATCAAGTGATGGCTCAGTTGAAGGTGGACCTCAAGAGGATGTTGGGGTAGCAATAGAAGGACAACAATATAGTCTCAGACTACCAAGCGATGAAGTAGATCAAGTGGGAATGCTATCCAACAGTCACCAAGAAGGTCTTCCTCTTGAAGAGCAGTTGTGTACCATGGATGATGGGATTTTTGACGAGTCTTTGGAGGGAAATTGTGCAATATACTTTGGTCCCCTTGATGAGGTTCCATTAATTGATGACTTCTTTCCATTGGGAGCTGCACTACGGAGGTATGCTCATGCTGAGGAAGAGCACATCTCAGAAGACAATAATGATGAATACATACTCTTTGAGCCCTTGAACAATGATGCACTAGAGTTTCCAGATTGGGAGAGGAGCTCCATCTCCATTTACAGTGATAGTGACCAAGAGGAAACAAGTGGGCGCCATGAGGATATACATGAACAACAAAAGGAAGAAGATAAAGGTGGAGGTGTTTCGATGGCTGCCAACAAATACGACGAGCTTGGTCAACCGTGGGCTACAACCGAGGTTCCTTCTGCCTCAATCCTTGCAGATTTTCCTTCACAACCACCAGAAAGCTGCAATGAGACAGATTCATGCATGTCATCATCCCATGACATTGAACATCACAAAAATCAGGTAAACACTTGGGAAGGGAAATGGGACAGCATGCTACCTTTTGAAGACGACCATCAAAAGGGCATCAAGATTACAGATGATCGACAAGGCAAGGTGTTCCTCCTTTGAGAACAACCAATTGGGACTATGGATCTTGCTCACAGCTTGGAAGAGCCATTTACTGCCCTATCCTCCCAGCCTTATGCACGCTTAATGTCCAAAGTGCTGCACCCTCCACCGCGCCCGCTCGAGGCTACCAATGCAATGATCAATGATGCAGTGCTTTCTCTTGACTGTCCAACGCTGCCACCTCCATGTGATGACATCCATGTTTTATCCTTCCTTGCCCCTATCATTTCTCATAATTGCACTTATTATTTTGATTATGGGAACGAGCGAAAACGAACATGTTTATGGATTAACCATGGGTTCAATGGGCCTCCTCAATTGCTGATTTTTCATGATAACGTGATTGAACTTGAGTGCTGCAACATTGAATTTATTTTTTCAGAATATAAAGACAAGTTTGCATGGTTAAGAACGATAACGATTGCCTGTTTGCTCGTGCATGCATTACGAAATCCAATGAACGTTAATGTCAACTCGCCTTGCCTAAACATAGTGCTTTGTAAATATCTTTGTACATAGCCCATTTTGAGTAGTATAGATTTCTTGTAAATACTTCGCTTTCCTACTTTCCTTAGGTTAGTTGGTGTGTGTAGGTTGCTCGCTTTGTAGGTTGTTTGTTTCTTTTTGTTTGCTTTCGCTTTGTTGCTGCTTTGCTCGGGGTCCGTCTGCTTTTAGTTGGGCACATCTGTGCGCACAACAACCATACTTATCACTTGGGGTTGTTCTACATATTTCTTTGTCAAACTCTAATCAAGTTTTCAGAGTGGATGGTGAGGATCTTCTGTTGGTGTCAAGTGATCTAGGTGTTTGATTCAAAGAGGATAAATTGTTGGTTTAGTCTGACTCTGACGTATTCTAAAATCTTATAGCTCTTACACATCTTAAGAATTCGACGGTCACTGTAGGCCTTCTGCGAAGTCTAGTTAAGTGAAAAATCTAAAATTCTGCTTCAGCGCCATTGTGATTCTCAGCCCTGAGCGCGAGCTTCAATGCTTGCAGGTTGAAATAAAAGAGCTAAAAAGAGAAAAGAAAGAAATAAAGAAAACACTGAAAATTAAAAGAAAGGAAAATTCAACTTTTCAGGGGTATCCGAGCAACTCTACCGGGGCTATGGACGCCCGACCAGCAGTAGAGCAATGTTCAGGAGAATCACAGCGATAACCTCGTTGGGGCTATGGACGCCTGACTGGCAGCGAGGCAATGTCCCAGATGCTTTTGGAGTTAGAATAAACTATGTAGCTTAACTGAACGGAGCTTGGGTTCCTGTAGCAACTAAAGAATGAGAATTAACGCAATTGCACACACTTGGATTTTCAGCATATTGAAGGTTGGGTTGGCTAATGGTTTTGATCCTTTGGTTGAGTGTTTGGTTTGTTTGCCCTAGCGTGAAGGTTGAAACCAGAGATTTTGGGTTCGTGATTCCAGTTTGTCATCAAAATGTTCTCGAGCATTTCCCTAGTGAGTCGCCATTTGTTGTGCATGTTTTGCACACACACCCCGCCGTAGGCAGGGACCCCCCTTTTTTTCTCTCCCAACAGGCTACTTTGCTCCTGTCTTATTTTGCGAGCCCCATTTTCAAGCCCAAATTGATCATGTGCCTTCAAATGATCAAATCCCCTACCCAAATTCACCTACTTGGAGTATTCAAATCTGTGGAGAAATAAAGTCCCCCATCCCCTTTCTGCCTTTTATCTTGCTTTGGTTGTTTCAGAAACATCCGTGGACCCCTATCGGTCTAGTTTCTACATTTTTGGCTTTGGTGACAAGTTTTTGGTGGATTTAGGATGTGTTTGATGTGCTTAAATGAACTACCAAGGTTTCGCCAACCTTCTATTAAGTTTCGATGGTTTCAAAACTTTCCCTCCGGAATTCCCTTCCTCCTTGGTTGTTTGGAAACATTCGTGGACCCCTGTCGCTCCCGTTTCCTCATTTTTGACTTTGGGATCACCCTTTTTGGATCTGGGATGTGTTCCTAGTGCATAAATGAACTGCTAAGGTTTCGTCGACGTTCCGTTAAGTTTCGATGGTTTTGGAACTTTTCCTCCGGAATTCCCTTCCTCCTTGGTTGTTTGGAAACATCCGCGAACCCCCGTTGCTCCCATTTCCTCATTTTTGACTTTTGGGTCACCCCTTTTTTGGATCTAGGATGTGATTGAAGTGCGTAAATGAACTACCAAGGTTTCGTTGACATTCCATTAAGTGTCGATGGTTTCAGAACTTTCCCTTCAAAATTCCCTTCCTCCTTGGCTCTTTGGAAACATCTGCGGACCACCGTCGCTCCCGTTTCCTCATTTTTGACTTTGGGGTCACCCTTTTTTGGATCTGGGATGTGTTCCTAGTGCATAAATGAACTGCCAAGGTTTTGTCAAAGTTTGATTAAGTTTCAATGGTTTCGGAGCTTCGTCCCCCTTTTGCTATTTTGGAACTTCCGGCAGCCACCTCCCTTCTGGCCTCCGGAGCCCGGCCCCTCCGTGGCCGTTTCCGGGGCTCCGCCTCTCCATGGCCATTTTGGAACTTCCAGCGGCCACCTCCCTTCCGGCCTCCTGAGTCCGGCCCCTCCTTGGCCGTTTCCAGGGCTCCACCTCTCTGTGGCCATTTTTGGAACTTCCGGCGGCCACCTCCCTTCTGGCCTCCGGAGCCCGACCCCTCCATGGCCGTTTCCAGGGCTCTGCCTCTCTATGGCCATTTTGGAACTTCCAGTAGCCACCTCCAGAGCCCGACCCCTCCATGGCCGTTTCCGGGGCTCCACCTCTCTGTGACCATTTTGGAACTTCCGGCGGCCACTCCCTTCCGGCCTCCGGGGCCGTCCCTCCATGGCCGTTTAGAACTCCAGCCTCTCAGTAGCCATTTGGAACATCCAGTGACCACATCCCTTCGGCCTCCGGGGCACCTATGTGGCCATTTTCGGGGCTCCACCTCAGTGGTGGTTTTGGAACTTCCGGCGGCCACTTCCTTCACCTCGGGCAGGCCCTCTTGGTGTTTAGGGCTAATCTCGGCCATTTTTGGAACCTCGGCCACCTCCTTCCTGACCTCCGGAGTCCGGCCCCTCTGTGGCCGTTTTCGGGGTTCCGCCTCTCCGTGGCCATTTTCGAGGCTCCACCTCTCCGTGGCCATTTTGTAACTTCTAGCGGCCACCTCCTTCTCGCCCTCCAGAGCCCGGCCCCTCTGTGGCCGTTTCCAGGGTTCCGCCTCTCCATGGTCATTTTAGAACTTCCGGCAGCCACCTCCCTTCCGGCCTCTGGAGCCCGGCCCCTTTGTAGCCATTTTTGAGAGTTCGTCCCTCCTTGGCTGTTTTGAACATCTGGGAGCCTGCCTCCTTCCCGACTATTTTGAACATCTGGGGGCTCACCTTCTTCCCGGTTGTTTTGAACATCCAGGAGCCCGCCTCCTTCCCAGCTATTTTGAACATCCGGGAGCTTGCCTTCTTCCTGGCTATTATGGCTTCCATCCGCTGTTTGCCTTCTAGCTTTCTTCCGCTGTCTTTCCACCCTCTGACACTCGCACCCTTGAAGCACGCATTAATGTTTATGGTCCAAATGAGCTCCAAATATGAATATCAAGATATTTTGATGATGCATGGATAGATCTAATAGGGAATTTGTAGGTTTGACTGAAATTTTCCTTAACTCATGTATAAATGCACTTATGACACTTCATGTTTGCAGGAGTCAAGAAGCCTTCCGTAGGTCTATCGAAGAGGCCATTAAGGGAGTTGTCCTACCTTTTTCCAAATGATGATGATTTCTAAGGAGCTTTCTGCCCGAATCAGGGGCCACCAATCCATTGATGCAAGTCATCGACCGATCTGTTTGATCCAATCAAAAATGTTGCAAGTGCACCAGATGGAGGGCATCCTTCAAACAGTCTCTGCTACAGTGAAAAGGGAAATCAGCTACAAGAAAAAATTGCTACAGTAACTGGCACTAAATGACAAAACAGGAAAAAGACAAGGAATGTATTTTAAAATTGCTAGATAATGAGGGGTAGGTGAAACCCTAATGTAATTGAATCTGATTCACTCATTGTAATTGAATCCTAGCCATTCATTTGGGCTTTGGAAAACTATAAATAGGGGCTTGCCCCTCATTTGTAAGGGTTGGAGAGCTATTGTAAAAGGCATTTGCAGCAATAGAAGACAACACTTCATGATTTTATAGATGTTCTTTTTGATTTTGCTCATCTTGCATGCATGGTTTTTACCTTCCATAGTAGTTTTAGTTGTAGATTCTTGAATGGAGGTGATAATGGAAATTGTTGTTCTGGTATTTGATGAGCTTTCAACCCATACTTTTAGCACTTGTTGATGACAAGTTGCTGTGCAAAGTTAGCCTGGGCTTCTTTATTCCAATGCTGCAACTTATTTCAATTGCATGTTCATGATGTGCATGTGCAATTTAAAAATCAGCAGACCTTAGGAGATTGCACTGGTTTTGTGCAACTGTAGGTTTCTCTTGGCCAAGCAAAACCCAGTTTAGGAAGCCTATCTACTTTAGCAGTCACCATTATTACTGTTCATTCGTAGCTTAGGATTAGAATAGCTTTCTTAACCCTTCTCCTTTTGCTATTTCTTTTAATGCTTGGTTAGATTAGGATCCAAAGCATCACCATGAAGCTAAATTAGATGAATTTGATGAGTTTCAACTTGTTGTTTTGAGTGGACAACCACTGTTCATTCACTTTCAGCACTTTGAAACTGCATTTGCAAACCCAACTTCCATGCTTTGTAACTCATCCGTAAGACCACCTTGTGATTCCAGTAAATCACATAAATCAACTAAGATATTCCAAGCATTGTCAAGACCTGACATTAGAGACCTTGGGATAGTGTTCTGCAATCTGATTGTGGAAGATTGTCTTTCAAGAGAGGTAGTGCACCTACGCACTGCTTGTGTTGAAAGGTGCATAAAAAACACATCAATACATCCTAGCATTGTTCCACAATGCCATGGAAATGAGTGGATGTAATATTCATTGTTCTAATATAAAGATATCAATTGCTTTTCTTTTGTTGTGAAATGACACATTGTGATGTTTGTTTCATAGCAAACTACTCAAAGAAATTGCCATCCACCTACATTGGGTTCCGATTTGGATAGCTCTACAGCTATCTCACCCCACAGACTATGCCATTTCCACTCTTGTTGTTATAGTAAGTCATTTTGCAATGTGTTTTCCCCAATCCATACTTATCTAATTTCAAACATGTATTTTGATATAATAAAATAAAATTTTGCTTTGCAGTAATATCATGTTGGGCTTAATGTAAAGATAGATTGACAAGCACAAATGCAGCCCATGTGTTGGACAATTGGTGCTGCAAAGATGACCATAGATGTAAGTGTGAACCTTAAATCTGCCTTACTTCAAACAATGACCATAGTTAGCTGTTATTCAATTCAAAATAATCAAATCTGAGATTCCTATGAAATACTTGACCATGCTAAAATATGGAAACTAAATAGAACAAAAACAACTAAATGCAAGCATATAAAAACATGATCAAACCCCTATCTCAGAGTGGATTGTTGCTTCTTTGATGTGGAAAGAAGCCCTTTCCCAACCCTTGATAAGCTCTTGATGATGGAGATGTGTGATTCTTGACTATAGTGCAAATACTCAAATTGTGGATGATCCAATGCAAAGGATGAGCTCTCTATTTATAAGAGAGAATGATTGAGAGATATGCAAAATGAGTGAATGTGGGACTAACATTCAACCAATGGCAAGGTGCCACTTGTCCAAATGTGAGTGGATGGAGGATGTGCAAGTTTTGGTGAATGTGCCAATAAATGACATTAGGCGGCCTTTTCAAATTTCAAATTTGGCTTGTTGGAGGGAGAAAAAGGGGCTTAAATGCCAAGTGGGGGACATGTAAGAGGAGAATTAATGCCATGTTGGAAGGGACAAGTCAACTTGATTTGAATTCAAACTTGAGGGAATATTCTCCAAAGATGCCTTGTTGAGGGAAAATGAGGATTTAATAAATTAATTAAAATCTTTTATTTGTGCAAGTGGGAAAATCTAGAGAATGTGACATGCATTAGATTAGATTAATCTTGATTTAGTTAATTTAAAAGAGGATTAGGTGATTTGACTCATTTGACTTAGATTTAAGGATTAAACTAAATCAAAAGGAGATGAAAGATGATTTTAGATTTAATTAAATAAAGATTTTATTTATTTAATCAAAGAGGGTGATGTTAGGATCAAATTAAATAAAGTTGATTTATTTAATTTAAATGGATGACTTTAGAGATTAATCAAATAGACTTGATTTATTTGATGAATGGATGAATATGAATTTAATTAAATGCATTATGCTAATTTTGCACGTCTACATTTTGCCCCTCTTTGAAGCAATGTACTTGCTACGTTGGTTCAAAGAATAAACTTGCCGCGATCAAAATTAAAAAAAAATTGATTCTTTCGGATGCCCCAGTGGAAAGAAGAACACTAGTACATTGCCCCCTCGAGAGATCGAGCGAAAAGATTCAATTTGAGGTTCAATCTCACGATAAATAGGTTCAAGATGGACATATGGATGGTTATGATGGTGATGCAAATGAGATGATTTTAAGATGCTTAGAATAACCAATATATATTATCCTAAGCAACTTAAAATGATGATGCAATGCATGTGAGATAGATGATATGGATGATGTGATGATGCCTATATGATTATGCAATGGATGTTGTTATGGTTTATGAGATGCTTAGACTAACAAATCTATATTATGATGATGCAAATGCAATGCATGTGAAATGATTGGTGTTTCCTATTATGTATGATATGAATGATATGTGGTATGCTGACAGTTTGTGGATGTAGGATGAATGCATGTCATGATAGCATGTTAATGTGGGGGAAGAAAGAAGAAATAATGACAAGCAAATCCAACAAGTCCATGATCGGTCGAGACTTTATTAGAGATGATGATGATGATAGATGATGTGTTGCTTTATCAAGGATTGGGATTTTAAAAGGGTTACTTACCTTATGTTCGATTACACACATAGGTACGATGCATCAAGGCATAAAGAACCAGGATGGTGTTGCACCTAGTGAGATGGAATTTGACTTGACAAACAAATAGGAGTATCCTTGCTCACACTTGACATACAAAAGCCTTGCTAGGATGCACTTTAGAAGTTTCAAACATCTCAGACCAGAACATAGAAAGGTATAACCTATCAATGCAATAGTCAACAATCTGCCCAAAACACCTTCCATACAAACCTAATAGAGCAAGTATTCACCAAGGTTATATTACAAGAATGTCCAACAAGTATAGTAGACAAAAGATAATGATCGCTGCCCCATTCCCTTCTCTCTAAATCATTTTGAGTAGACATCATCGAGAGGTCATTGGAATGAGCACAATAAGATAAATCAAAATAAAATATCAAGTACACAAACAAGCCAATGTTCTTCATATCGCCGGCCAAAGGGATGTGTTTTGATAGGATAAGAATCCACGTGATATCCAAAATGATGTCCATTGTCAAAATGATATATCCTAAGACATGCATTGTATATAATGATGATGGGTTGATAAGTTGATTGATAGGATGATGATATACAATTGATTGACATGTTTGAAAATGATCAAGAGTTTGATTTTGCATTTAAAGGTTTGTTGTTTCAATTTTGATTTTACGATTGAAGCTTGCTTTTGTTGATTGTTGTGATTGTTTTTGCTTGTTTTTCCAAAGGATGAAGGTGATGATTAGTTTATTATGGATGATTGATTATTTCGAGTGAAATCAAGATGAGACAGATGGATTTTTTCAAATATTTGGATGTTTTTGACTTTTTTGGAATGTTTTGAGGCTGTTTTTGGTATTTTCAAGATTTTACAAATGTTTTGATTTTTGATTTTTTAAATGTTTTGGGGTTTTATGAGATTTTATGAATGTTTTTGGATTTTGTGTTTTTTGAATGTTTTTGGATTTTGATGTCTTAGGGGTTGATCAAAGATTAGCCTTACCTACGTTTAAGCTTAGAGACGACGTAGCTCAGATGCTATGTTTTTGATATTTTTCTCATTTTTTTAGTGTTTTTGGAATTTTTGCATGATTTTGACGATTTGGATATGGATATGTGTGATGATATTAGTGCTCTATTTAGGATTTTGTTGAAAACCAAGCTAGGGTTGATTGATCTAATTGATGAATTGATTATGATAACATTGTTGAGGATACACAACAATGCGAGGATAATGTTAAGCAACACAAGGATTGGGATGGATATCCCAAGATGATGACAAATTGATTGGATTTGATTGATCAAGACTGATGATGATAACATTGTTGAAGATGCACAAAAATGCAAGGATAGTGTTAAGCAATACAAGGATATCCCAAGAAGATGATTTTTTTATTGGATTTGACCGATCAAGATTTTGAAGCTTGGTTTGAAACAAAAGATGTTTTGGATGATTTGATGTGATGTTGAAGTACACATTAGATTCGACTGATAGTGATTATTTGGATTGATGTTCGATGAAAGATGAAGACTGATAAGGAATGTCTTCTCGTCAAAATATGCCATGGGCTAGTGCTTTGGACTTTGGATCACAAATGCTTTGACCAATTTGATTTTATGTTTGCAAATGTTTAGATCACCACATAAGTTGGAGGATATAGATCAAGATTTATTCCTGAAGCAAGATGTAAATATCAGCCCCTAGTGTTCTAGCAATGTATGGAATGCCACAGGTGGATACCTAGATAGGTGCATGGATGGATGGATATGGTAAGCATGCAAAGGATTCCAAGGATTATCTTGCGATACGAAAAGGTGTTTGAAAGGAGGAATGCTTTATTGGATAATGCTCCATTACTTAGATAATGTTGGATAGGATAGGATCAATGAAAATGACTCATGTCAAGATGTTTACCATAAGCAAGTGGAAAGTGTGCACTAAACTTTATCAAGATCAAGATAATTTGGACCATGGATGCAGATGGATAAAAATGGATTGGATAAATGGTTCATGGATGAATGGATTTATTATGGATGAGGTGAATGGAATGTTGGATTTATTATGGATGGGATGAAATGCTTTCATCTGAACTGGCATACGTAGATGCTCAATTCTACTCATGACGCCCATTTTCCAGGTTTTAATCATGGTCTTGCCCAAAGCACCACCATAGTGGTTTTCACTAGAGGATGATTTTTATCTTTATTATTTTCATGATTTTTTGATTTTTTTTTTGGTTTTTCTAAAATATTTTAAGCTCATGCTAAACCACCTTGTGGTGTCGATGTAGATGCTTTTGTCATAATGTACCATTGATATCCTACCTAAAAAAGCTGCTTTGCCAAGATACATACACTTGAATGCAATTTTTGAGATTCTTGATCTACTTTATTGATACCAGAGTTAACTTTGTCTTTGTGCGCACATCGTGATAGAGTGCCTTTTGAATCCTTATGAGGAAAGGTCATTGCCAATACATAGTCAATGTGAGAATTGGATATCATGTGTGGAGGTGTGGATGGAGTGTGTTTAGAGATAAGAGATGGATTGTTTGACAGTTTGGAACCTTTGACTCTCCAAACTTGGGAAGATGAGCAATGATGGGTGGATACAAAAGTGTGCATGGAATTAGGACCAACTACTTGATACACTTTGTATGTCACTTGAAAAGACTACCTTTTTCTTTTATGGACATCCTTGATGGATGTACTTTTCCCTCTTTTATTTTGCCCCATAGTTTCTTTGACTGATGGAGTTTGATAGGGATAATCTTTCTTTGTATTCTTTGGTATCCATGTGTATTTGATTTGTCCTTCATACTATGCTTCTTTTTCTTTGATAATGTTCTTTGTGCTTTGATTCAAACCTTTCTTTTGATGTTGGTCCCAATTCGTGGATGGGGTGATGGGTGGATGATGATTCATGGCGTGGCTGGTTGTAGTATTGGCATTGGTTTTACCATAAGGACTCTTCATGCTCCATATGTTGAAGTTTACTTGAGACATGGTTTCCCCCAATATGGTGGTAGTAGCACCTTTGTTCCTTGATTTTTCCTATTTTGATATGTCTTGTTCAGTAAGCTTTCTCTAATAAATGATCACTATAGATGATGTTATTTCAATCTGTTGCTCTGCTGACTTAGAAATATCCTGTTCTGTCTGACTTGTTTCTTCGAGTGGATAATGTTGGATATCTTCGTGCTTGATGTCCTTAGTCTGAATTTCGGATATATCTGATCTTGACATTGACAAATCACTTTGACTGTAGGAATCAAGAACCCGCTCTTTTTGTGTAATAATGTTAGGAGTGAAGGAATCTTGTTCTGAATGAAGATCATCTATGTGTCCATCCAAAGAAAGCATCTCATGGGTAGATGGAGGAGTATGTGTTATATGGGTATGATCATCATTTGCAACATCTTGTATAGATAGGAGAGTGTCAATTAGATCATTGTAGTATCTTGGAGATACAAATTCTTGATCTTGAATAATTTCAGGATTTATTTTGACATGCTTTGGATCAAGTTCTTGACATGGGTCAGTTTCAATAGATGGGTTGCTTTCAAAGGGTTCTTGGATGTATTCATTAGGCATGGGAGATGGCTCCATATCCTCTTGATCTTTGAGTGGACTTGGATCAAATTTTGAGTTGAAGATTCCTTCAACATTTGCAACCATGAGGTCAAAGGATGTCAATATGTCTTAGAAAGTACCATTGCTAGATTTTGGTGAGAGATGTTGATCATGCATTGAAATTTAAATTCTTGAGATATGTTCTCCAACTTATAAGGCGATGTAGATAAATTTTCAATATGATCATTGGTTGATGGATCATGGATTATGTCAATGGGATCAAATAATTCCAACACTCCTTGAAATAGATCACTAAAAAGTTTCTCTTGATGTATGGTGAGTTGATCATCAGATGGGGTAGAAACATCTTCAATGTGCTCATTAATGGAGAGATCTTGAACATTGTTTTCAACAATTGTGGCAGAGAGATTGTCAATGTCTTCAACCATAGGGTCAAATGATGTTGACATTTCTTGAATTGGATCATTGTTGGGTATTGTTGGTGGATTTTGATCATGATTGGAAAGTGACTCTTGATGTATGTTAATTTGATCATTGGATGAGGTGGAAACATCTTCAAGGTGTTCATTGATGGATAGATATTGATCATTGTCCCCAATAATGATTATCTTTTGATCAATAAGGTCTTGGATGAGATTTTTGAGTCGAATACAATCTGATGTTGCGCATCCCTTTATTTTTTGGAAGCCACAAAAGTGCTTCTCATTATACCCTAGAGGTTTAACTAAGGGCTCTTGATAATCCTCATAAACAGGGAGTTTAATGAGATTTTCTTGCACCAACTGTTGCATGATCAATTCAATGGGTCCCCCAAGTGGTGTGTATTTTTGTTTGTTACCTTGTGAGATTTGACCTTGTAGTGATTGGAGACGTGGTAATCGGGTTTGTTGTTGATGTTGTTGATCTTGGTATCCAACTTCTTGACATTGGAGATATTGTTCTTGATGTGTTTGTGGCCACAACTTACTGCTTTGATGATATGGTTCAATCAATGGTAGAGTACATTGATTTTGGAGTAAAAAGGTCTCTTGTTTCAAGGCTTCAGTTAGTTTGTCAAGTGAAGCAATTTGGTCTAACAAAACTAGGTCTTGATTTTGATCTTAGCACCCTTGATATAGTTGATTTGGTTTTTGTTCAAGCAGACTTGGAATGCATCCTCATGGTATTTGCATGGGATCGTCAACAAATTGATTTTGGACAATGTTCTAATTTGGGATGATGCTTAGATTTGGCATGATAGGTTGAAATTGAACATTGTTGTGTTTGGGAATCACATTGCCTTGATTTTGCATGGTGTTACCTAGACTTGGATTAATACATGGAGTCGTTAACATCTTGTTTTGAACAACATTTGTATGATTCACAAACATATTTATCCCAAAATTTTCCAAGTGTGGATTTGAAATGTTCATGTTTGGAAAAATTGTACTTGGTTTATTCACATTTGGCATGTATGGATTTGGTGGGATGATGTTGTTTTGAGGAAGGCTTATGTATTGGGTTTTTGGTTGATATATTTTTAGGTTTGGACTTGGATTTAAATCTACCATCAGGAAAGGTGTTCCAAACTTTTGACTAGGCATACTCACATTTGTTGTGCCATTGAGGTTTGTAGGAGATAATGATGCCATGTACAGATTGTATAAATGTGAGTTTCATAAGCAAACGACATTGTATGGCTTTGATAGTTTGGTTGGTTTAAACTGCTCATGATGTATGGATCAAGTTTATATTCCACATTCTTCTTGTGTTGAGGTCTTGTTTGGATGGTAAAATAAGGATCAATTTTCAAGAATGTGGGATGTGAACCTCTAATTCTTTGGATTGATCTAAACTCTAGGTACAAAAAAGAAAGTCTAAGATTTTAAGGATGAAAAGGATGGTTATGAGATATGAAAGATGGATGATTGGTGAATGATTGGAACTTTTGGGAAACCTCAAAGAGGATACTAAACTTTAGAACTTGGATTGATGTTTGATTTGATTTGGGATAGTGAACTCATAAACCACAAGATGTTGGATGTTATCAAGGGACAAACTTGTTCACAAGGATTGATAATTTGACTAAATATGTGGAGAAGGATTTATCCACACACATCTAATCAAATGAAATGATAAATTATTTTCCCAAAGTTTAACATGAAGGATTTTTCCAAGATTTTCAAGAGTTGATGATGGGATGAAATGGTTTTGATGTTTAGAAGATGGATGAAGGTTGGATTTTGATCCTAAGAGACTTAGAGAGACTTTGTTTACTAGACCAAGATATTTAAGAACATGCTTTTCTCTAAGAGTAGTTCAAACCAAAAGACCAATCTTTTCTCAAAAGATGATAAAAAGAGAAACAAGCACATGTGTGGGGTTCAATTTGAGTTAATCTTGGTTAATGACTTGCTTTTACCACAAACACACTCCTTGCTTATGTTTCAAACTGAATGTCCAATGTCACAACTTCTTTCGTCCCACAAAGTGCTATGTGGAAGTTCCAAGAAATCAAGATAATTGTTTCCTATGTTGACCTTAGTAAGAGCAAATTAAGATGTAAACCCAATTACTTAGAAACCTATAGAGATGTAATCCCTAGGGTAAGCAATAGCTCTTGGGTTTTGTCAAAGGTATTTTCTCTAACCAAGGGGTTTGAAATTTGATTTTCCTGTTGAATGTGTGTTTTCCAATGTTTTTGAACAAGCAAGTGTTTTGTAACCAAAAATAAGTACAACCCTATGGATATGAAAGACTGTATTTGTTGAATCCCCACTTGGACAAGTCCAGCTATGCCTACTTTTAGCGAATGGTTAGATGCTTGACCCCACTGGCTCCCCTCCATGACACTCACTTATACGAGGTAGCCAACCATCAACACCCATGAAACTCCCATGGCATGCTTTCCATTTCTACTAAAATCCGTAAAAGTATGGGGCAACTTCAGAATGATTGTTCTCGCACCAAAAAATAGATAGGGATTTTGGCCTTTCTACAAAAAGGGTTTTATTTCAGACTTTCTGTTCGTAGGAGTTGACCCATCGAGGTGAGAGACCATTGTTTCCCTTCTCGTTGGATCCAACCTCGTGATATTGACATTTTTTCCAATACCCACTTTTATATCCTAGCTGGAAATACTCTTGGCTTTAGAGTGTTACTGGTTGAGTCATTCCCTTGAGTGAGTACTTTTTCCCCAAGGCAGGCCCTCTAAGATAAACAAAAGCGAGCAAACACATCCATAACTCAATCGATCTTTGTTGAGAAACAAAGAGAGAATACACCCGATAGGTTTACTCACACTCACAAAGATTGTTGTTCAATTTTAATTCCCAAAATGAAGTGTGGAGGCAATTACTTTATCCCAACCTAAGACCACCAAAAATCCTTTTGATTCTCAAGATCATCATGAGTCATGAGAGGAGTGCATACATATTTTCAATGGTGTTAGTTTGAGTAAGCAATTACAAAAAAAAAGTAGCACATGTTCTTTTTAAGTCCACAAAGCAAATATTTTGATTTGTTTTAAAGCACCAAGATGAGATATGAAAGTTGCCTTGTTCAATTGTTAAATCCAAAAACCAACTCTAGTAAGTTTTTGTCCTAAAGTTCATTTTAAACCCTTTTGTCGTGAAAATTGAGATGTTCTTTTTAAGATCCCAAAAAGATGTGAGTTGATCTAAAACAGTAAACTAAGGCATATAATGGAAGCCCTAAGAATTTAAAAATGCTTTTTTGATTTCAAGTGTTAATGTTCAAATTTCTTTAGCTCCAAGATTCTTCCAAGATCACCTCTTATCTTTCAATGTTGCAAGTCCCTTGTGCAAACAAAATTACTTATCCTTCCTTTTCTCATAGATTATCTCTAAAGTTGTGACAAACCCAGAGGTATCTAATGCGAGAAGAATCAAGACTATACCCACATAAATTCTGCATACACCAATACAAAATTAGAGATTAATATATTGGCAAAGACAAGAACAAATATAAAACCTCACTATAATATAAATTAATCTAAAGAGATCAACATGGTCATAAATAAAATAGTGGGAAAATTTAGAGCATTGTTGGGCCAAGTTTGCAGCCACATAATCATCCATGAGTTGGATAAGTAAGACTTGAATGTAAAAATGCACTCATGATGATTTTACGACAATGATGTGAAGTTTCAACACCTAACACAAGCTTTGAGGTGGTTTCTATTGTCACTAACCGAACAATGTACCAGTGACTTCTTGAAGGATTAGACAATTCAAAACATAACCTGTAAGCCTTTAACTACTCCAAAAGTGGTGCTTTATCATTGGCTTATCTTTTGTCCCACATCCTCTATATATTTCAATCCTCCATCATCCTTTCTTATAAATAGAGAGTTTCTCTATTGTATTACTCCTCCACAACTCATCCAAGTTAGCATTTCATCTTTATCATCATCCTACATCTTCATATCATTTTCATCATTTAGCTTATCAAGGATTGGGAAAGGGCTTCTTTCCACAAAAGCATCAATCCACTATGAGATAGGATTTACTTCATGTTTTATATGCTTTAGTTATCTTGTCATTTGTTTGCATTTTGAAGCATGATGTATTATTTCATAGGGATGCTGAGGGTTTGCTTTGTTTTAAATACTAACCATACTAATGATGGTATGTTGGAGTTCTTTTGAGACCAATGCAAATTTTAGTACCCACATAATGGTGCTAGAAGGAGGGCTATATCATATGCTACTTGTCTATCTCTTAAAGGGTTTATAAATATTTTTCTGTGTTCGAATATTTGAAATAACCTAATATAAAACTTGTAGCCAAATGGAATGAATCTATGAATTTTAATTTTTATTTAACTTGATGGAATTGCTACAGTATTTATTCGAGGATCATTACTGTTGAAATTTTGGATAATGTAGCCGTGGCATATGCTATGACATAAATATCATGCTATGACATTAGATTTGCTTGTTGTAAGTAATTTACTACTTTCTCATCTAGTAGTTTTTGACAGAGCAAAGTTTACCAATGACCAATAAGTAATTTTGGTGCCCTTAACCTTGCCTCTCATATTCCATTCACCATCCTGTGACTTTTCCTCTTGTGCTTATACCTAATCTTTGGTGGAGGTAATACCCTGCCTGTAACATCTATCATTAAGTTGTAGCTTTCAAATCCAAACTCTGCAACATTGTCTCTTGATACACGTCTCAAATCTTCTACTATCCTTTTAGTTCTATCTCTCCTTTTCATGTGGAGGGAAGCAACTTCTATTGCCCAAAATGCTCTCAAGACAAGGTGTATATTGTGTGGCTCTCAAAAATAGTCTGTAACTATCATTTTCTCTCCATTGCTTTCAATGATTGGCTCATCCATTTTGTTTTGAGTTCTTTGTTCTTTGCAAAGACAAATACGAAGGGCACAACTCGACACAAGCCACAAATCTAGTTTTTATTTTCTTTTTTGTTTTTCCTCTCTACATTGATGTGACATGACCATGAGATGTTAACTATTCCAAAAGTAGAATTTTCTTTGAAAAGGATTGTATAATGATTTTTTTACTGACAACATACATTCTACTTTTGGTATTCTTAAAGTTTGATATTCTGCTACCATTGGCCAGTATAGTACATATCATTTTTCTTCAACATCATCAACCTTCTTTGTAGGTCATGTCTGGATAATATTTGTTAAATGGGAAGCTAGACAGTGAGATCAAATAAATGCGTCAAGTGAGATTTGTTGAGTGCTACATAATCCACACTCATCGAGCTTGATTGGGACACCACACACTAAGAAAATACTTGCATATATTGGCATTGCCTATCAAAGTTTAGTTGATCATTACCTTCATTACTTTCATTGATTTGATCTTTGCTTTCATTGCGATATTTCCTTACATACTATGTCTTAAAGTTTGTTTCAGATCACTGTCTTTTTTTTCAAAAAAAAATGCATCGACCTTAGTTATTAAGCATTTGATGTTGGTTGCAAGTTGACATTTTCTGTGTAGATACTTAAAGCATGGTGCATATTATATAGGCATCGTGTGAGTCTAATCCCTTCTTAGGAATCATATCAAAGAGCCTTTCAGTAATTCAAAAGCATCATCATTTTTTTATCAAAATTTAATGGTTCTCTTTTATCCACCGACTTGCTTTATCATGCACTTCTATATGCGTACAAATTGAGATAGTGAAAATTTTATACACACCAATCGAGAGCTATTGTCATCTTCCTATGGTGTGTATTTCTTTTGTGCATTGGATCAGCCTTTGCTATAGGCATCATGTCAAATAGTCTAGTAGCTTATTGAGGCATCATGTCAAACAAGCATTGAAATCAAACATATTGCTAACTGGTCCCCCAAACAAATTGAAGGTCTTTATTTAATACTGATAGGAAATATGGGATATTTATCAAATATTCAAGCAGTCTAAATCTTCATATCTAAATCATATCATTGTTTGGTGTATTTTCTTCTTTGTTTTAAGTTTTAAGCATGTCAATCTTCTTGGAAAGCATTGAGTTTTTAATGTCATTGAATGTTGCATCGAATATTGGAAGGAATGCATTAAGTAGTAGAACGCATTTTTAGGACACATTTTGGAGGAATGATTGCTATGTGCAGGTTCTTTGAAAATGATCTCAAATAGTATGACTGATAGGAAGCCGCCATCATAAAGCAAACTCCAACACTCATTAGTGGGGTTAGTTCATGTAAATGAAAACCTACAAATACTCCTATGAAATAATGCATCCTACTTCATAATCAAAATGAAATAACAACATAAACCAAAAGAGCTTATAGAAGCACAATGCACACCTATTCCATAGTGGATTGGTGTCACTTTGTTGTGAAAAGTGATCCTTTCCCAACCCTTGACAAGCCAATGATGAAGATGCAATGGACAAAATTAGCTCTCAATGTGAAAAGAGTAACTTTGCATGAGATTGTGGATGCTAAAATGAGGAATGGCATCTCCTATTTATAGAATGATAGGATGGAGAAATATACAAAATGGGTGAATGTGGGACTAACATTCAACCAATGGCAAGGTGCCACTTGTCCAAATGTGGGTGGATGGAGGATGTGCGAATAAATGACATTAGGTGGCCTTTTCAAAATTCAAATTTGGCTTGTTGGAGGGAGAAAAAGGGGCTTAAATGCCAAGTGGGGGACATGTAAGAGGAGAATTAATGCCATGTTGGAAGGGATAAGTCAACTTGATTTGAATTCAAACTTGAGGGAATATTCTCCAAAGATGCCCTATTGAGGGAAAATGAGGATTTAATAAATTAATTAAAATCCTTTATTTGTGCAAGTGGGAAAATCTAGAGAATGTGACATGCATTAGATTAGATTTAATCTTGATTTATTTAATTTAAAAGAGGATTAGGTGATTTGACTCATTTGAATTAGATTTAAGGATTAAACTAAATCAAAAGGAGACAAAAGATGATTAAATTAGATTTAATTAAATAAAGATTTGATTTATTTAATCAAAGAGGGTGATGTTAGGATCAAATTAAATAAAGTTGATTTATTTAATTTAAATGGATGACTTTAGAGATTAATCAAACGAACTTGATTTATTTGATGAATGGATGAATATGAATTTAATTAAATGCATTATGCTAATTTTGCATGTCTACAGTAAGTTTAAACAAGGTTTCTTTTATATATTTATATTTACCTGATTTATACATTCAAACTTTTCCTCCCTCCATGGCTAGATAGCCTCTATATATTTGTTGCTATATATATACATTTATGCACGGATTCTTACATGCAGTTGACTATAATAAATATTTTCTATTGTTAACATTGGATTTTCCCATGTTTCTATACTTTCCTTTTATGGAAACCCAAGTGGAAATTTCAAACAATAGCTGATAGCTATATGCCAATTGTTGCATGGATTGCGTGTCTTCTATTAATATGTTTCATGATATTCTCTTTCTCTTATTTCTTAAAACCTAGCTCCTATGTTAATGGCTATAATGCCAAAAGTGCACAAAGATACCTACAAACAATAAGAAAACGATGAAAAAAAAACTATCCCTGGCCATATTTTTTGTTAAAAGCAAGAAGATTCAACTGTAATTCCTCCATCCATACATAGGTATAATCTCTTTGAACTCTCCAAAACGGGTATAACATCAAAGAGACAACCATATAACAAGGATAATAAGCACAAAGTGAAAGACATGAACAATAAATGAATCACTCTAACACCTCTTATACAATTCCTCTACTTGTCTTCAATATTTGTTACCAAAGCACATAGCTTGAATCTTGTATTGATATATTCCATGACATTCCTTCTTTTTTTAACTTGAGAGCCATCCACAAAGCTTCATTCCACTTTTGGATAAATTATTGATTAATTGTTCATGTCTTACGTTCTTTGGTTATTGTTGCTTTTCATAGCAGGTCAGAGGGTTTTAACACTGATGTGCTACAAAACATGCCAAAAACTATATTCATTAAGTTGCATTGTTGAAAGAGCCATTGTATTGTTGGTTTCATCGTAGACTATTTATTGTTCACGTCTTTTATTCTTTGGTTATCGTTCCTTTCGTTCTCTAGTTCTATTGTTGAGAGAGCCAACTACAAAAGAACATGATGAAACATATTGGTACAAGACATATAACACATGTTCCAGGCAAGGGGAAAAAACCATGGGAAAGATTCCAAAATTTAAAAAACTTTAAAACAATCCTTGATACAAGAACAATAGAATAATCTGTTACAGGAAACTTCAAATAGATGAGTGGAAAAGAATACCATAACACTTATTAATACTCAGATAGATAAGGGAAAAAGAATACCATGGAACATATTAACACAATACAACCTACGACAGTGACTTGACCGGGTTTTTTTGCGCCAATGTGGTGCTTGGTAATTACATAAGGAGCCTGAATGGTAAGTGTTTGCTCATGTAGGGTTAATGAATTCCACTATTGTCTTGTTTTCTTAATGCTATGGCAACAATTATATGATGGAACAATCTCTGCAAAATATGTTTGGTGGATTTTAAGTGTTATTGTAATATTTCTTTGATCTGTTCAACTTTATATCTTTAGCTGGTATGCTATTTGTTTGAAATTTCTATCTGCAGAGCATTTAATCATGCAATATGCGTAAGATATTCATAATGCCAAAATGGCTATTCTAACAATGCAGCTAAATCAATATATTTTCTTGCATATTTTGGAGCACAGATTGATAATGCCAGAATGGCTATTCTAAAAATGCAACTGAATCAAGGTATTTTCTTGCATATTTTCTGGTATAGTTTCCCATATTGCAAGATTCAATACTCTGTGCATCTTTGGTGTTATAGACATTTTGTACAATTAGTCCCTTGGTATCCTTCTAATTGATTTAACTTCAAATCCTTAGAAACAAGATGTTGTAGATTGTCAATGGCTATGCAATTTATTCTTGTCTTTGCATTTATACATTTGCACATTCATTGAGCTGCCACGATTTTAATTTTACTTTGGTACTTACGTTCTTTGTAGTCTGGTAACAAATAGAGTATTTGTATAAGAGGAGATGCATTATGTGGCATTCAGTGTTATAGAGAAATGGGGAAATTATAATAGAACTATTAGTAAAACATAAATACATATATATATGCATATATGCATACATATACACATGTATATATATACATACATACATGTATAATATATGTATGTATGTATGTATATATGTATGTATTATGTATATATATATATACATACATAATACATACATATATACATACATGTATGTAAATATATATATATATATACATGTATGTATATGTATACATATACATACATGTATGTATATGTATACATACATGTATGTATCTATATATATATACATACATGTATATATATATATACATACATATATACATGTATGTATATACATACATGCATACATGTATGTATATATATATACATATATATACATGTATATATATATATACACACAAAGATTTCTGGAGAACAACAATTTTCAATCTCACATAAAACAATTTTTAAACAGTTTGGTATCAAACCAACGACCTTCAAGTAGGTTAGGAAAAAAAAGAATATCATGAAACATATTGATACAAGGTTCAAGGTATGCTCTTTCTTACTAGATATTGAATAGATGTAGAGAAACTATCTATTTCAAATTGTTCGATGCTCCAACAACTCAATCCAATGCTCCTTACAGTTGTCAAACATTGCCAACAGTACATGTAAGTGCAAAACTTCACTTCTCCATTATCAATAAGTACATTCAGTGAACCACTTGTAAATATTATTCATTGTTTCAAGTTTTTGATTGTCTATATTGATTTTAGCTATATACTTACTAATTTTTGATGCTTCCTTCCTGATCTTGTTTTCCCATCCACTCACATACCTCTCTCTTCTATTTGCAGGTGCTAGACTAAAACATATGTGGCAATCCCAAAATCACGATGCTTGGTTTTGACAAAGTCACCATACCAAAAAAAACACCAGAACATGCCAGACCATATATGGAAACCTTGAATTTTTCCCATCTTTAATATTTTTCAATGTATAATGCAACTCCACAAAATTTCCAGTGGATGTTTCATGTTGCTTTTGCTCAGGAGTTTTGCTAGGGTCCCCGAGGCTCCATGATGCCAATATGGTAGGGTGGATAATGAGCATGGGTTTTGGCTTGTGGATTTTCATGCCATATATCTTTTCTTGCATAGATACATGTGTAGAAAACATGATTTGTAACAACAGGGTGATCTCACAATACTAGTTTACAATTTTTGGCCAAGCTGGACACTGAACTGATTTTTTCTAACTAAATCTTCACTTTCTGGCACCTATAGCAGCTACACGGCGAGGAATTTGAAGATGATGCAAACTAGTGATTTGTGACATTTTGTCTGTAGATTCAAAAAATATTTTTTTCAAAAATTTTGGAATCAAATTGCACTTCTTGTTCCATCTCCTTCTAAAACTAGTTTTTTTTAGTAAACACCATTTTTAATGAGTGACGCTCACCGTATAACACAATTTTTTTTCCATGAAGGATGAAATTTTTTTTTTTTGAATTTAGATTTTTAACTACGATATCTAGTGCTTCCAATTGGTTTCATCGTGTTTTATTGAATATTTTTTCCTTAATCAAGTTTTGAAGTGAAACCATTACAATTCACACATAGACAGACCGTATAACACAACTTTTTTTGTATGTATCAAAATTCAATTTTTTCTTTTTTTTGGATCAAGGAATTCAATATCTGGTGCACTCATATTTTTCAAAACTTATTTTTGATAATCTTCTATTTTTCCACATGTGTAGAACAAAGAGTTTGATTTTCAGTGAAAAACATACATTCACAAGAAATAAAAAATAAAAAAAATAAAATTAAATTTATTTAAAATTATACTTTTTGGAAGCTTATAATAAGGAATACATACTTACAAAAAATAAATTTTAAATGAATTCATTTGATCCCCCAAAAGGTAAATTAAAAGTGGTTTTTTATTAGCATTTTGATAGGTGCAAAAGAGACTCCATTATAGGTATGGTTTAAAATTAGTAGGGTTCTATCCAAGGGGGATTGATCTAAGCTAGTTTGATCAAACCCTCTTCAATTGGAATGATTTAAATGGAACTTTCTAAGGATTAAATCATTATATTTTCTAAAAATATGTGATTTCAACAAAAAATAGAATCTCTCAGAAATTGTAAACCAACTTTGTGGGATCACCCGACATGTTCCTTATGTCATACCAAGTGGTAGAAACACACTTGAGACTCGTCCAAAAAAAATAGTGTATTCTAAACTCTATATTTTAAATTGTTTGATGCTGCAACAACTCAATCCAATGCTCCTCGTGGTTGTTAACCATTGCCAGTGGTGCATGTAAGTGCAAAACTTCTCCATTATCAATAAATAGATTCGGTGAAGCACTTGTAAATATTATTCATTATTTCAGTTTTTTGATTGTGTATATTAATTTTAGCTATATACTTACTAATTTTTGATGCTTCCTTCCTGATCTTCTTTTCCCCTCGACAAACATTAAATTTATGAAAATAAAAATAAAGTGTCAATGGGCCCTTGGTCTATTGGTGAAGTTGAAAGGTTTGGAATGAGCCCACCAGGGATCAAGTCTTGTTGAGTGGAAAGACCTCACGCAAAAGGGATGAGGCCAAGATTGTGCCCCAAACAAATTTTGGTGGAATGGATACCCCTTAGTCCTTGGCTCTAAGCTAAAGGGGACCCCCTCAAGGGTATCTCCAAACAAATAAATAAATAAAAATAACGTAAATTATTTATTTCATATGTTAACTTATTAAATATGTAAATTTATTTTATTTTACTTTATAATTATTTTACTTATTAACATATAAATTTAGTTTTTAAAATTCTTTATTTTATTTAGAAAGAAAGTTATTATTATTTATTTTAAAAGAATTTAGATATCTCTCATTGTCTCTTGTATAGATTTTTCTAAAAATAAGTACGTTGGTATAGATATTCTAAATACACCTATCTAAAATTTGGTAAGAAATACCAATTCTAAGATATTCTATTTGCTATTTAGAATTTTTTTATTTTACTTTAAAATTATTTAATAAATTTTTAAATATTTATATTATAGTTCAATGGCATATTTTTCTATTGGAGTTTCATGATTTCTAGTCCAAAACATAAATGATGTCAATCTAGACCAAAGACTAGCAAGACTTGATAATATGCATACAAATATATAAAGAAATTCAAACTCGACTACCTCCTATTCTCCTATAATGCATCTCCTCTCCTAAGTAAATCACTTATTTGGTTTCTTTAACAATAATAGTTGTTGAATGCAAAAAGGACTAGTGTGATAATAATTTAATATTTTCAATAAAATGACATTAACCACTAGAATAATAACAACAACTAAGACTATATGTTTCACTTGATATTTATGAGGTCTTTTTTATTTATTGCCTCATATCTTATTATCAAATCATAACAACTTAATTATTTTGGAACCATCCTCAAAATTTTCCTCATTTGTAATACCCAAATGATATTTTGGTTTCCCTAATCTTACTAAGATTAAAATTCCCTTAGTAGTTACTTTTTCCCTAGTTATTTTTATTTCAATCTTTACCTTCCTTGCTTCAATTCTCTAGGCCCAATTTGATCCTACCATTAGTGTTGGATTTCCTTGTTTTGCACAACTCATTTCTCCAAATATTTTTTCTTTATTTGGTGTAATTTTATAAAATCTAGGGTCTTCCTTCTCTATTTTTAATTTTGTTAGAAATTTTTTAATATTATTTTCAACTACAAGAAACCAATCCCTTGTGTGGAAGCTTCATCATTCACATATGACAATCCCACAATTTTTTTGCCATGCTATAGTGTAGAAAAATGTACTTTAAATTTTCAAACTTTGTTTGGGTCCCCTCAATTAAATTGGACTTAATTATGCCTTAATAAGCCCTATTTTTCATCTACAAGGATAATAAATTACATTTTCTAAAGTGGAAACCCGACAATAATTAATGCCAACACATAATACTTTACCTTGAGCAATGTGTGTTCCAGGAATAGGGATCTGGGACCCATTTTCCCATGGGTGAATAGGTCCTCCCTAGGCCTTTGAACCTAAATTTAAAATATATTTTTGCTAGTATTTTATTGTCCCCAAATTCAAATTTTCATGTTGACTTGTAATGTTTAATTTTTGAGAAATTAAGGACATATACCTATAAATACAAGGTTATTTCATCAATTCAAATCCTAAAAATCTAGACTTTTTCATGCAAGTATTCCTAAAGAAAAGATTATGATCAAAGGCATTCAAGAGAAAGTTTATGAGTGATTGATTATAGCAATCAAGATCTCAAGCATCATGTCAAAGTATCTTGCAATCATGTATGTTTTTGGAGTTAACATTGTGATGTAGGTTTCAAAGATCAAGTCAAAGCATTCAAGCATCAAGATCCACATCCATTAAAGCCATTTCATGCAAGATCAAGATCAACATTACATCCCTCCAAAGGATTATGCAAGGGTTTGTGTGAGTTACAACATAGCATTATTAATTCATTAAATTCCTTTCCATATTTCATTATTTGAATTCAAGGTTTAATTACCAAAATGGGGTTTGAGTTCGAAGGAAAACCCCCATTCACCAAGAAAAACCAAAATTTCCCTCTTATGTTTTTGTTGTGGATATTAGGTTGAAGAAGGATTGAATATCTCTTTAAGAGAAAAATTGGAAAGTTGTCAAAGTTGCAACAGTTGTCACCTTTGTTGTCAAGATATGGAAACTCAAATCCTAAATTCATTCTTGACTTTTTGACAATGAGACCTGGGGGGATTAGAAGTGTAGACCCAATGCCCGAGGATAATGAAATATGATTTTATTTCCTATAAAAAGAACTCGTTCCCTAGTGGATGAATGAGTCCTAGGAAGCTTTTTAGAAAGTGCTTTTGGTGATAGATACTGTAGACACCTAAATTTAGTCACTTAATTTATCCAAATTTATCTTCTGTCTAAAAATCCTATTATTTGCATTTTAAAATTAAGTAATATTACTATTATTTAATTAATATCCTTAATTCTGCCAAATCCCTAAGGTATTTAATTAATAATTAAATACCTTACCTCCTTAATCCCCTTTTCATCAATATGAATTAAATAAATATTACATTTATTTAATTCCTCACATGTCATTTTCATCTAATCCTAATCCATTTCCTAATCACTACATTAAGGATGTGCACATGCCTATTCCTTGATTAGGATGTGTCACATCCTCCAACTTTTGCAAGTTGGCTTCTAATCCTCATTAACCCCTAATTATCTTCTAATTACTGATTAGTTAAGCCTAATTAGTACTTTGGTAAACTCTCCCCATCCCCCAAGGAATTTTTAATTCTTTTTTATTCATCCAAGGCTCCTCTCTTCCCTATGTGAATTTTTAATTCACTTTTATTCCTTCTAGAATCCCCTTTTCCCATGCATCTTCTAGAATCTTTGACTTGTCACATCAAGTCACATGTGACAAACTCCCACCTTTTTGGAGATCCTCTCTTATCCACTAGATTCTCCCAAGCATGTGAATTTTTAATTCACATTTATTCCTCCAAGGAATCTTCTCATCTCCCAATGTACTTCCAAGGTACATGTCCTTCCACCACATCATGTACTCTCCTTCCACATCACCTACACATCACATCATCTCACCCTTAGCCACTTCACATTCCACATGTCAAAATGTGAGGGCTTCTGAGTCCTCAACTCACCTTATCCCTTCATCTTGGCATTTAAAAAAGACTTAGCCATTTTGCAACTAAATGCTGCCATTTTGTGCACTCAACTAGCCATCAATTTCATCTATTTGAATTTGCATCCAAGCATATAGTTAAATCTTGCATTTAGCCACATCAAGAGCCATCCAATGAGCATACAAACCAAATCAACATCAAGGGCCAACGAAGGAGTTTCAGTTGCAAAGGGGAGGTATATCTATTTGTCATCATTTTACACTTTTTCTCTTTACATTTACAAATTCCTTAGGCTAATCTTGAGGTGTTTCTTTATGTTTTTCCATTACACTTTAGTTGCTTAGAATAGGTAAGACATTTGGATATCACAGATACATAGTGTTTAACCCTTCTTAGATCTGCTAGACCTTTATTATTTCTCATAGTTTTATTCTTCATCTACAATATCTAAGTGTTATCTTGCATAATTGTGGTGATTTACTATTTTTATTTTTTCTGCCAAAAGAGTTGTTCAGGTTGATACCCCCATCCTCAATCATAAAGAAATTAGTAGATTCCCTCATTGAGTTGACTCACCTAAGGGTTGTAAGTTAATTCTTTGTGTGGATCTCATTTCTTAATGAAATAAAGGAAAATAGGTCCATCCACATCTACATTTTAAAGTTGGTGAACTCCCCTTCCCTTCTTACACAAAAAACAACAAACCTATTTTTTGCTGTTTCATTCTAGTGAACTTGACATTTTTGCACTATATACTTTCTGAAATGTCACCTTGTTGTTTTTATATTAGATTTGAATAATTTTATCAGATTTCCATTAAGGAAAAAAAACACATAATTAATTTTCAATCTTTAAAAAAAATGGTGAAATCGGGTATAGTAAAAAGTGCTCCAAATTAATCCAAAACTCATAGAAGCTTTGCTGCATTCAAATAGAGTATTCTACAAAAAAATTGGCAGCATAACATCTTGTAACATTGATGTTTTTTGAAAGTCTACAGATCTACCCTTTTACAAATCAAAATCGACACCCAAAACGGGGCTAAAAAGGCACAACAAACTCAACCAAATTGCTAAAGTACTTTTGAACTCACACACAAGACCAAAAATGACCCAATATAGATTATGAATGTATTTATAATAGTAACATTATTGCATTATAGTAGCAAAAAAATTGTAATAGAAAAATTCTAGCTGATCATACCAAAAAACTCACAAAAACCCTTGCAAAACAACACACCAAAGCACCACAAGCTTCTTTGTTTAACATGTAAAGGAAAACTATGTATGACCTTGCACCTAGAAGAGCCTCAAGCTCTCATCCTTAGCTTTCCTAGAAACCTGCAAACTCCCATTATTTAGTCTCCTTCTCCATAGGTTTTCTAGCCTCTGAAGAAAATAGCATGAGTTTGCAAAAAATGATAAGATAGAATGCCAACAAACAAGTCGAAAATCATATAAAAGGCACAATGTTAAAAAATCTCTTTTGGGTACCAAAATCCCATGCCAAAAGAGAGGGAATCTTACAATTTAAGTTTTTTAATTGCTTTTCCAAATATGCACCTCCACTTCCACCTCTTGAATATAAATTTCTATTTAATCCATCCTTTTGATTTGAGTTCAAGAAGGTTAATAACTGCCAATTTTGGGCTTCTACAAAACCCATGCCTTTTTGGCTCCAAATATTTAAATTTCCACTTAATAATTTTTCATTAAATATTGATTTAATTATTTCACAATAAAGGACATTATTTTCCCAATTTATCTGCGGGACTTGGCTTACTATATTAGGATAATCAGCCTTACTAAAAATAGAAACTGCTATTTTTAGAAAAATAACTATTTTTAAAAATAGGGACATGACAAGTCCTCCCTTCAAAAAATTGATTGTCCTCAAACAATTGTAAACATATATCTCCAAGATCATGTAGACAAGTTGATTAATCATACCAAACTGCATACCAAGCCTTGATCTTGTATTTGCATGAAGTTGCTTCTTCTTCCGAAGCATTTTGATAAATTATTGGAAAGTGTACTTGTGCTCTATAATTTTGTGAAGATGTTCAATGTGAAACCTATTATTCCATATTCGCTGAGTTTCTTGATCATTCCTTCCATATTTTCCAATCATTAATCTCTTTTGTGCAACTCCTTTCAAAGACTGTGTATGAGCACTATCACTAAGAAAGCTAAAACAAAAGCTTTTGCAACCCTTCTTAGAGATGATAATCTAATTTATTTAGCCTATAGGATTTGATTATAGTAGAAAAAAAATCCATATAATAGTGGATGCCAAATTTGGAATCAATTTCCTTCTTTACCTTTGGAGTTGTGGAGTCAGTCCCTATAGGATTGATTCGAAAAGTGGAAGGGATCTATGACAAACATTGCTAAGTGATTATGCACAAAGCTGTAAAGACATCAACAATGGAGTAGTAGGAACATTAAACAGAGAGAATTCAAAACATAGAACCAAGAGAGAGAAAAGAATACACCAATTTGATTACGGAGTTCGTCCGAGTGGACTACATCTCTAGGTCGAGCTCAACTGAGCGACCAATTTATTAAAATGTTTTGAATTGGTAGTACAATCTCCAATGGAGCCTCTTGCAACACTACTTTACAAATATCTATAGCCTATCCACAAAGTCCCAAAAAGTCTTTCACTCAAAAACCCCTCTCTAAAGTTCTCAAAGCTAGGGGTGATTAACAAGAGTAAGAAAATTGACTTTGCCTAAAACGGACACCTACTATAGACTCAGAACCATATTCTTCTCAAATCCTCTATTCCCTCAAATTCTCTCACAAAAATCTCACAAAGCTAAGAGAATAGAATAAAGAATTGGATACAATGAAGAATGATCAACTAATGGATGATCAACTCAAAAAGGTGATGATTAACTCTCCTACACACTCCCATTTTTTTATGTGAAAATTTCCAAGTATGGTAGAAAACCATAAAACAAATCCCCTACAAATAATTAACAAACCCCCTAATAAAACAATTAAATTGTTTTTAAAGCCCTTGTTTATTATATATTCGGGCTTGGGTTGTTAGGGAATGTGTTTGTTTTGTTATTTAACAAATAACCATTTAAATTTATTTTAAGGATTTCGGCTTTAAATAAACGTTAAATAGAAACGAGCCCCCTTATCTTTCGATGTCTGTTGGTGGTGTGCCAGTACGTAGTTACTTTACTAACCCATCGATCGGGGTTTCCACCCCCGTCGGTGGCTTTTAATAGCCAAATCTCCAAAAACATATGTTAAAAATAACCTGGCTCATATATATATATCTATATTAAGCGCAAAGTTTGCGCCCAAACGCTAAAGGCTATGTATGGTACGAGGAATGTCCGCGGTTCGAGCCCTGCCATATTTTTGCAATGGTTAACAAATCTACTGGATGAGGAAGATAGACGTCATCGTCGGGGTACCACGTGGCACTATTTTATTTTCCAAAAATTCCATGTCACCCGACACCCGAGCGTCCAATCACTGACCACGTCACCTACCACGTCGAAGTCCAGTCACCATGTCACGTCAGCAAGTCGGATGACATCATCGTGTGACATGCCACGTGTCATCTGCCAATTGGTCCACCTCAGCTCTATGCAGTACGACCCCTGCCATGTCAACATACTGACGTCATCACTGTACCTTCTAGACACAAAGTCAACCCTAAACTTTGACTAGCGATATCTTCACCGTTCGAGCTCCGTTTTTGACAAAACGAACACCATTGGAAAGCTCTTGATGAGCTCTTCGTGATGGTGCCAACTTTTACCAATTTGGTGATGATGAATTTTCCACCTTTTTTTCTTGTCCTTGGTACCTGAGTTGACCAACATTTGACTAAGCTTTGACTGCGCGTAACTTGAGCAAACGAACTCCTTTTTTGTCTGTTGAAGTTATGCCAGATTCAGTTTGTCGAGCTCTCCATGATGGCATCACTTCTGAGAGAAACTGGAACACTTCAATTTTCAGGCTCTGAAGATCCTCCTGGATCAAGGATACATCACAATCTGCTTAAAAACCTATCTCTATTTGAAACATGCTTGATGCAACTTAGGATTTGAATTGGAACAAACATAGTACATATGAGTAATAGAAATTGACACCATACAAAAAAAATCCTAACTCCACCAAAATATGAAAATTGATTTTGCAAAACAAAGGCCTTTCTGATGGAGGACTATGCACATTTTGAATCCTTCCATAAGCACAATCTGATCTCCACATAAAATTTTCAGCATGAAAGTAGAAAATAGCTTTATGAATTGTTCTATGATGGTAGAAAACTTACCGATGTGATTGATAGCTTCCACCTTGAGACACTTCCAAAACAATTCCCCACTGCATGAGAAATAGTGTCTTGGATTTCTAGCTAGAAGTGCACTGTCATTTGGGATCTTGAATTTAAGAATTTTGAAACATTTGCTGATGTTATGGGCCTGATTCTTGCTATTATTATGAATATTATAGCAGCCTTTACAATCAATACCACATCCAATAGATCTTTTGAAAAAAATATTTTTCATTCTCCTTAACATTGTGGAGATATATAACATGAAAATGCTTAACTGAAGACCCAAACATTAACTCAACCTATGAGTAGACATTTTCAGCCTCTTGGATTGGAATATGGGATCTAAAATGTAGTAGAAGAGTGATCATAGAGCAGCAAAATACATTCCATGGCACTTTGAGTTCCTCAAAGAAAATCAACAGAATCAATCATTGGCATATACTTGAATTTTTTCACACATATATTTAAATTTTTTGTGGCCAAAGCATCATCAAAAAAATCAACCATGATGAAAATATCATGTCCTCTATGGAAGAAAAGAAAATACCAAGAAACAATCTTTCTAAAAATATCATCTATCACCATCCCTTGAAATGCCCATTTATGTAGCTCAACAAACTCATCATACCAAAATAAAAAGATCCTCCATCCATTGTACTCCATCAAATGACTAGCATTAACTGATTTATGCTTGAATATTTTTAAATAAAGACTTATTTTGAACTTCTTATCATACCTTATGAGGCTTCCCTTTGAAATTTTAAACTTCATGTAGTCAAGTTTCTTGAAACTTCCCATCTTGACATTGAAACCCAATTAATTCTCTTTTCTGAAGCATCACATTCTATAGTATATTCTTGTGAGAAATATGAGATATGAGCTTCATGTATAGAATTATTTACCTTTTCATATTCTTCCAAGTTCTCTTCCTGAGAAATTTCTTTGAACATGCTTTGAGCACCAAAAGATTGAGTCAATAGTGTGATGCTAATCTCCCAAAAAATTGCTTTATTAAAAGACTCTTGTTGCTGAAATACAACAATAGCTACTTCCAAATTTTCCAAGGCATACTTACAAACCCTTTTGGAAGTCAAAATATTATCTTCAGAAATGAAATGAAAATTTCTCACTTGATATTCCATGAATTGCAAAAGCAAAATGTAAAGCAAGATCTTGTACTTCACTTGCTTCTTGCAAATGGACGACTGAGAGGAGCATATAAACAAATCAAAGTGTGTGAAAAATTTAGAGTGTTTGCAACCAATGACATGTTGGATTCTCCACTCCAAGAATAAAACTCAAAGCATACATTTGAAAACTCCCTTTTGCTGATTTGGAAGTGGTAAAAAGGTAAAATGTGATACAATGCTCATCAAAGAATTTTAGAACTTGCATGCTATTAATCAACACACAATTATCTGCCCACTTAGGTTCTCCTGCAATACCATACTCATCTACACAAGGATGAAGAAAATCAAAAACAAGAATTGCAAAACATGTGTTGGTTACCTCCACAAAATTCTCCAATATCTTTAGTGTTACCAACTCTTGCTTGACAAGATTATGGATAATATGAATAAGGTATGGAAATTATAACACCCAATGTTCATTCAACCACATCACCATTGTAGCTCCAAAATTCATGGTATATTAGTTTTTATGAAACTTTTATTCACTCCAAAAGATAAACAATATCCTTCCCTTTATGATGATGGAGGTTTGTGATATCTATCTCTTCATAAATCCTCCATTTTGTGACAAAATTGATATCCAAAACAAGAAAGGACAATTAATCACAAAATATTGAATATCAAAATGATACCTTTTCTTACCGTGACCGAGCTTCAAGCATCCCAAGTCAACATGGTCACCTTGCTAACACCAATAATTTTTTCTTCAAAAATGATGTCTGGATCCCATGAGTGTTTTAAAAGTTGTGGACATTTATCCTTCACCATGTGGTTAGGATGCATTAAAGATCCCAAGTTATACCAAAATCAATGTATAGTAATTTTAATACTATCAATGATACCTCTTTCTAACTTGATGTTCAAAATAACACCTGGATCCTATATATAAGAAATCTTTGAAACTTGAAACAAAGATTGGCTTTTGCACTTTGTGTCCCTTATTTTGTAATCCATTTTAGCATGCTCTCCTTGATAACCAAATTTTTGCAAAAGAATAGGAAGAGGCAATAAATCTAATTTTTTTGATTCTTTAGCATACCTTGAGTTACCAATTGAGAAGAAGCCCTCTTCAACATAACCATGCTTCCACTGTGTTGTACTTTGAGGCAAAAATTATTATGCTCATCTCTCTTTTCCATGAGAGATATTATTGAGACAACCTCAAAATTTTCATTTATGTGTCTCCTGGCTTCCAACTTAGGGATTTCCAAAGAAATCATTATATCTTCATTTATGGAGTCATCAAGCTCTTCTATTGTCAAAAATTTTGAAAATACAATTTGTTCATCTCCTTGTCCCACATTTTCTTGAAAAATTATTTTTTCATCTTTATCCTCATCAAAGGTAGACTAAAATAAATGATTTTTAGGATTTGAATTGATATAGTCATTTAAAATATTTTTACCTTCCCCTTGGTGAATGCAATCTTCTCGTTCTTTCTCCTTATTTAGCTCAAAGTTGTCTTGGACCTCAACCTTTATCTGTTCTTCTTGATTTTTATTATTTTTAGCCTTGTCTATCTTAATGCTATCCTTTCTTCTTCTTATGAAGTACTCTTCAAATGATACTTCAATTTTTCCTTCTAAAAGATACTCATCAAAAGTTATGAAAACCTCTCCTTCTTGAGGCATGTGTTTCCCGGTGAGCTCTGCATACTCATAAAATGTGAAGGTTGCCTTAGAGATTATACCTTTCATAAAATATTCATCAAACCATCCTGATATTTTAGAGGCGAATATATAATTTTCTAAACCCATGTAAGAAAATATGTAGAAGTCTCCCATGATTAGCAACTCAAAACCCTACTAGCAGGCAAGATCTTAGCTCTAATACCACTGAAATGTCCCCTTGCTATTCTTATATCAGATTTGAATAATTTTATCAGATTTCCATTTAGAAAAACAAACCTATAATTAATTTGCAATCTTTAAAAAAAGAAGGTGAAATCGGGTACAACAAAAAATGCTCTAAATTAATCCAAAACTCATAGAAGCTTTGCTGCATTCAAGTAGAGGATTATACAATTTTTTTTTCAGCATAATATCCTATAACATTGATTTTTTTTGAAAGTCTACAAATCTTCCCTTTTATAGATCAAAATCGACACCCAAAACAGGGTTAAAAAGGCACACCAAACCCCACCAAACTACTATATAACACTTATGAACTCGCACCCAAGACCAAAAACGACCCAATATATATTATGAATGTATTTATAACAGTAAAATTGCTGCATTATAATAGCAAAAAAAACTATAATAGAAAACCTCTAGTTAATCATACCAAAAAACTCACAAAAACCCCTGCAAAACAACACACCAAAGCACTACAAACTTCTTTGTTAAACACAAAGGTGAACTATGCATGAGCTTACACCTAGAAGAGCCTCAAACTCCCATCCTTAGACTTCTTGGAAACCTGCAAACTCCCATTATTCAGTCTCCTAAACTCCATAGGTTTTCCAACCTCTAAAGAAAATAACACGAGTCTACGAAAAATGACAAGATAAAATGCCAACAAACAAGTCAAAAATCACTATAAAAGGAACAATGTTAAAAATTCTCTTTTGGGCGCCAAAATCCCGTGCCGAAAGAGAGGGAGTTTTGCAATTTAAGTTTTTTAATTGCTTTTCCAAATATGCACCTCCACTTCCACCTCTTGAATAGAAATTTCCATTTAATCCATCTTTTTGATTTGAGTTCAAGAAGGCTAATAACTGCCAATTTTGGGCTTCTCCAAAACCCATGCCTTTTTGGCTCCAAATATTTAAATTTCCACTTAATAAATTTTCATTAAAATATGATTTAATTATTTCACTATAAAGGACATTATTTCCCCAATTTGTCCTCATGACTGTGGCTTACTATATTAGGATAATCAACCTACTAAAAATAGAAACTGTTATTTTTAGATAAAATACTATTTAAAAAAAAAGGGACATGGCAATTTTTGAATTTGGAGTCCATTCAAACCTTAGATCTAGGATTTGCTTTACTTTGCATTACATTGCATTGATTTGCACCTTATTTAGGGTTATTTACTTTCATTAGTTTGCATTTCATTTAGGGTTTTAGGTTTGCATTTTGTATTCTTTAAAATCTAAAAGTTCAAACATTTCATGATCAGAAAATTGAATCAAAATTTCATCTCAAATTAGGTCTTTTTGCAAGTGTCATTTAGCATTATTTCACACTTGCATTTAGATATGATTTTCTACAAATATGAAACTAGAACTACCTATTTACAACCTAAATATGAAAACATAAATGTCAACTCATAAATATGTAATTTATTTTTTCAAAACCCTGATAGAAGATCTTTTCGCCCATGAGCAATGAATGAGTCCCTAATCAGACCTATTTTTGAAATTTTTGGCACTAAAATTCTTTGTTTGCATTATGTGTTTTTGCATTTAGCTTTTTGTTTTAATTTCCATTTTTTTTTTTTTGCAATCATTTATTATAAGGTTAACTAATCAATTCATGTGCATTTCAAAATCAAAATTATAATTACAAACATCATTTTCAAGCTTTTGCATAGTATAATTAGAACATTATCTTGTTAAAAATTTGGAAGTTGCTATCTCTTTTTACATACTTACATTGCAATTCATATTCTAGGGTGTAGTTCAATCCAAACTATTCTAAACTTTTACAAAACCCCACAATCCCCTTAGATAAAAATGGAAAACCCAATGCAAATAGTTCTTCTTGTCTCCTCTCTTCTCTCTCATGTCCTTACACCTCACCTTTTTATAATTACAAGTTTGCTTCTAATCATTCTCTCTTATTCTCTTTGCTCAACATCTTGATGATGGATCATGGAGTATGATCCGAAACGTTGATGCAAAAATGATTTTACACAGTTACAATCCAGAAACCTAAGCACTAATGTAAATAGTGCCAGGTTGAAACCCTAGATATTGAGTCACAATTTTGTGAGAAACATATGCATACCATACAACAATTTGGCATTTGTTTGTATAAAGAATTAGTAGCAATAGAATACCTGTAACTTGATAATGTGATGTTGCTACTGCTTTTGGTCTTTCTTTGTTTGCCTTTAGAAAAATGTAGATATGAATATGAAAGTGAGACGCGCTAAATGGAAATTGGCAAAGCTTGAGTAATGCATTTTTTAATTTGTAGGTCTCTTTATATGTTCAATGCTGGTTTGGTATGGAGTCTTTATTTTCTATCCCTATTTTTCAAAATTTGAAAACTTGATTTGGTGCCTTCAATTATAGAGTTTGTATGTATTTATGGCATGCAATCCTCGTTTGTTTCTCAGGCAATTTTGGTAGCTTAGAACCATTGTTTTGGTGGTTGCAGGTGGTAAGATAGGAGAAGACACCAATAGTCATGCACTGGGATTTGACCGATGGGACACATCTAAATGATTAATTTTCCTTTGTGTGTTGTGTTGCTAGGAAAGTGGGATAGGGGGTGGGTTTGATTGGATTTGGTGATAGGACAATCTTGGCTCTTAGTTGTTATCATGGCATCGAATCTATGAAAATATTGGTGGTGAAGTAATACAAGTGGTGATATTTAAGGGGAGGGTGGGTTATACTAATTTTATATTTTGGTTGCATGTTTTAATGCTACGGGCCATTAAAATACAAATTAGATTGTAAGATGGTGGTGTTAGATGTGCTTTGACTACTCTAACATGTAAGACTGCGAATAACTATTTGTGTTTGAGACAAATATAAACCAATGATAATACAATTTTTAACGGTACAATGGTTCAACTACTTTTGTTGACTTTATGGATAAAAATTATTTTATAATTGACTATTACAACACTCAACTATGAAGCCCATAGAAGACTACTTCTATCGCCACTATATAACCCCATGCCAATGTCGGCCCCTCTCCCCTATAACACCTATCTCCTAATGGGAACGGCTCATGAGTTTTCTTAAGAAAAATTGAAAAGCATGAATAAAACATAACTAAGAGTATGCGAAGTTCATCCTGAAATGCCAGCATTTTATCTCGTGCCAGGCACGACTATATGTTTGAAGAATACATCTGGACTAGCTAGTTTTGAAGACCGAAGGGTGACGAGAGAAAACGGATCAACCTAATTATTATGGAAATTTTAATGTCAATTATGAATAAGAATTATTATAAAATGATAAGAACATATTGTATTCTAACAGCGGATTAGCCAATTTTTCATATAGTCAATCTTCACAGTAAATTTTATTTACAGTGAATCTCCATAATTCTTTGTTTGTGTGAGGCGGTGGCGTATTTTGTATACGCTCAATCTCCATAGTCAATTTTATCCATGACTTACTACTTACTTCTTTGACCCAGAAAAATACTTTTTCTATTGGTAAGCCTATATAAACCTCTATATCCACACAAAGTTCTTGTAGCAGATTAGTAGTTAAGAATTGTTAGAGTGAATTAATTATACGTCGGTAAAGACCAACTAAAATAGTCGCCTGTAAGCTATCCATTATAAATATTTGATCTACCTCTTTGCTACAGTGAACGTAGAATTTATTGTACATTAGTCTACAAATAGAATACATGAACATGTAAGATTCAGCGCTCCAAAATTGCTCTCTTTTGTTTCTCTCTGTTTCTCTGCTTCTTTTCCAGAATCATGGAGACGAAGGCGTTGTTTCTCATTCTCCTGCTTTCCTGCAATTTTGTGTTTGCAAAGGCGGCAGAGCCACGGATGGTGTTTGCTCATTACCTGCTTTACCAGCTGGACGATGTGGAGACCCTGAAAAGGAAGATCCAACTTGCGCAAAGCAAAGGCATTGATGGGTTCGCCCTCAACAGCAACGTGTGGCGAGAGCCGCGCGCGGACGATATGTATGAGGCCGCAAAACAAGTGGGTTCCTCTTTCAAGCTCTTCTTCTCCGCCGACATCCACAACGACACAACGACAACCTCACTCCCGACCAGCTGGTCACCATGCTTAGCGCCAAATACACATCCCACCCCAACCAGATGACATACCAAGCCAAGCCCTTGTTCACCTCCTGGCTTGGCAGCAATGATTCCTGGTAGGAGGAATACAACTATTCCTCTGCTCTTGAAGGATGGAAAGACGTGTTTCAGAAGGCCGACGGCAAGGACAACTTCTTCTTTATTCCCTTTTTCCCCACCGACGGTTTTATAGCAGGCAGTCCGGAGCAAGGAAGAGACATACACGGATGTTCTCGACGGGCTGTAAGCGCGGGACACTTCGGCGTGGCCCTACTTTGACTCCGACTTGCAGAACCCCTCTGATTCCAGGGTCCGGAACTATCTGAACGCCTTCAATGACGTGGGGAAAGTGTAGCCGGCCAGCCCTAGCCCTTGGTTCTTGAAGGAATGCGAAGTGAAGGGCAACTACCATGGTCCGGGTCTTTGGATCACAAGGTGGGAACAGCTCATAAAGCCAAGCCCCCCTCTCTTAGAGATCATGACGTGGAACAATTGGGTAGAGAGCTCCTACGTGGCACCATCACTGAGTTCCAGTACAGGCGCTGCCAGCGTTGCGGATTTCACACACCGTGCGTTCTTGGAGCTGGGGCAGTACTACATCAGCTGGTACAAATCTGGTAGAGCTTCGACGGTTACGCAGGATTCGATCTACTTGTTTTATGCCATTACGGCAACGTCTATCCAGCCCCAGGAATGCACCCGGGGCATGAATGCATGGCATGATGTCGCAGTGGCTATCCAGCGCCAGGAATACACCGGGGCATGGATGCATCCCATGGATGTTGCCACCATCGTTTCTCTCGTCGGCCGTGCAAACTTTGTCCTCTGTAAGCTGTCCTGTCAACAATTTCTAGGAAACTGTAAAATTTAATTTATTTGATATTCATTTATACTTATGTGCCCTCTTTAATCTTCACATTCCTTTTCACTTAATCATTTGAAAAACATTCTTAATAGAAATTTTAAGATAATAAATGTTGAGAAATTCTTCAAGAAGTAAAATTCTAAAATTATATAAATATAAATTTATTATTATCATTATCTTTCATAATTATTTAGAATTTTATTACTTTTTGATAATCATGTCTTAGATTTCCAATCATTAATATCATTCTCCTTTTTTTTTTTAATCATTATTTTTATTATTGAACATGTTTTAAGAGTGGTTAATATTTTTTATTTTCCTTTTATTTCCTTCTTTTTCTTTTATGTTCTTTGTTTTCATTATATTGAATATAATTTCTATTTGATTTTATTATTGTTATTTCAACATTTAGAGTTTTACTTTATGCTCATTTTTTTATTCTCTCTATTCTCATTATGTAGTAATTTCTACAATGTTTTCTCATTCTCATACTGAATCACAAAAAATGATAAAAAATTTATTCAATTAATTTTTTATTTTTTTCTCTCATTTACTATTATAAGTTGTATACATACATCTTTCATAAATAATATAATAAAAATAAGAATATTTATAAATTAGTTGTATAAAATAATAAAATTTATATATTTAAAACTAATTTCTAATTCAAAAATATTTCTTGTTATCATTCTTTTATACATCCATTAAATATATTTTTTAAAAATAAATATAATTGTCATTTAAATGTGTTCTATCAACAATTTCATAGATTATAATAAAAAAGAACTATTTCTATTATTTAACTTGCATACCCACTCATATTTATTTTCACATCTTGAAATGACTATTAAAAATAATTTTGATCAAATATCTTTGATATTTGTAGTCATATGCTCTCTTTCGTATTATAAATTAATTTGAATGATGTGAAATATAAATTTCATTGTGATATTTTATATTATTTTTAAGTATAAAAAAATTACTACATTTTTAAATGAAATTTACTACATAGTTCAAATATCTTTGATGTTTTGTAGTCATGTGCCATCTTTCATATTATAAATTAATTTGAATGATGTGAAATATAAATTTCATTGTGATATTTTATATTTTTTTAAGTATAAAAAAATTACTACATTTTTAAATGAAATTTACTACATAGTTCAAATATCTTTGATGTTTTGTAGTCATGTGCCATCTTTCATATTATAAATTAATTTGAATGATGTGAAATATAAATTTCATTGTGATATTTTATATTATTTTTAAGTACAATAAAATTTACTACATTTTTCCTAAAGAATATCTTTTAATAAAATAGAATGTCTCATTTTTATCATATATTTTTAATTGAATAATAATCAGAACAATTCAAACAATAGATAAAGATAAATTAAAATTAAAATAAAAGGAAAGAATAAAGGTAAAAATATAAGGACTAAAATTATTTTTAATAGTCATTTCAAAATGTGAAAATAAATATGAGTGGGTATGCAAGTCAAATAATAGAATATTTTGTTTATAAATAATTGATTAAATTGTTGATAGGACACTTTAAATGACAATTATATTTATATTATTTGTCTATAGAATATGATATTTTTATAAATTAAGAATTTTAAAATAATATAACTGAAACTAAGATTTTCTATATCATATTTGAATCTAAACTTTTAATTCATTATTTTTTATCTTTTGTGTTCATCTAATAAAATAAATATCAAACCTAATTATAGAAACTAGAACTTTGAATCAATAAAAATACTTTTGAACAATTAAAAATAGAATCATTTATATTATTAATTTTTAATACAATAGTCATTAAGTTATAAAAATTATTATGAATATCAAATGTCTTAATAGACATCCAAAGTCCTAGGATTTTTGAGTTCAATTGCATTAAAATTCATGTATAATTTTGTTTTATTTTTATTATAAAATAGAATAAGTTATATTATTTTTTATTTAAACAAAATATTTTTTAATTTTATTAAAAAATATTAATCATATTTAAAATTTTAATTTCTATAATTATTAAATATTTAGTTCATTTAATAATATTAAATGAACTAAATATTTGATAATTTGACATATAAATAATTATACATATTTAAATATATTATTTTACAATTTATAAGTATTTAATATATCTATAAATATTTGAGATAGTATAAGATTATTTTATCTTTAATCTATCAAATATCTTAATTATCATACCAAGTTAAGATTAGAATTAAATCAATATATAATAAATCTAATTAATAATACTATAAAATTGTATGTTATGTTATACAATATAATACATATATAACACACAACCTAACATAATATTGTATTAATTGTATAACATAACATAAAATTTTATATAATATTTATATAAAAATAAATATATTATATCAAGTAAGAAACTAAATTTATTTTAATTTGTTAAAATAATATATAATATACTAAATAATAAATAATTTATTTTTATATATAGTATATTTATATAATATAATATAATCTAATATCTTTATATAAAATTTATTTATCAATAAGAAATCAAATTTATTTTAATTGATTTAAAAACTTGTGAAAAACTTCCATTCCCCTTAGTATTTTGATTGTGGAATCTTTCACGGAAAATGTGTATGATAAAAAATAAAAAAGAACTATTATTTATGATAATACAGGCATGGGTAAATTCAGTAAGGTAAAATTAATGTCGACAAAACTAAAATTAATGGATATCGACCTTCTTCGCTATTTGAATATTATGGATAAAATACAATGGGGCGAGCATTGCAGGAGCCCTGACAAGGACCATCATGGGCAGCGTCTATCCAGCCTCAAGAATGCACGGGGGCATGAATGCATGGGCATAATGTAGTATTGTTGATTTTGTAGCTCAAAAGTGGGATATGGATTTGCTTTAAAACATTCCGAGGTGGAATTTGCTTTAAATCAATTCGAGTTGGATTTTTTAGCAACAACAGATTTTTTATTCTTTAAATAGAATGTTTATGAGTTTGTGAGGATAAGATAAATCCTAGAGTGTGAGGATAAGATAAGTCCTAGAGTGATTTTATGTATAAATAAAGCCAAAGAAAGCAAGGAAAGATTCCTTCCTTGCACGCTAAGTAAAGTAGCTAGGCTCTATAAATACAAGATTGTTGTAGCAAACTCATATTGTATTTTCGAAAGAAAAGTTTGCTGTTAGGCTGAATAGAAGATCCAACATTTGCAGGTTTTTCCCCGCATTGGGGTTTCCTAGGTATATCTATGTTATTGTCTTTTTGTGTTTGGCTTCATGTTATTTTTGCTTCTGCTGTTATTAGTTGTTAATTAACCTAGTTGTATTAATTGTTATAAATCAGATTTCTTTCTGTGAATTTATTGTGCAATTAATCTGTTGCTGGGTTATAGAAATTAACATGGTATCAGAGCTCTAAACTCTGAATACAAAGCCAAGATTTGTGACATAGATTTCAAGAAAAAAAAAATCATCAAATTTTCATCTCCAGTTCTTTTGTAGCTATGGCAACCAGTGTTCGATACAAGGATAGGCTCGAGGGTGTGTCAAACTTCTTGCAGTGGAAGGTTCGGATTACATCTATTCTCAAGGAGAATAGGCTATGGATCTATGCTAGCACAGAAGTGACTCCACCAACAAATGATCCTATTGCCTTAGATTTGCATGAA